>VTWG01020106.1:0-18616 GCA_008817895.1 Anopheles fontenillei | reverse complement strand
TCCGTGATGCGGTCCGGTCTCGTGGAATAATCGTGCTTGGGACGGTAAATCTTTGTAGTGGGTAAAAATCGATTGGTAAAAAAGGTAGCGGTAGTAAGTCGCAGTCGAGTTCAGCTCTCGTACACGACGGGAGGAGGGGAGGAGTAGTATTTTTTTGCTTTGTGGTAATTAAAAAAAAAGAACGAGAACTGAAACACACATCCTGCTCAAAAACAAAAAAGAATTCATGAAACAATCGTTTTACACTGCGTTGTCCCAAACGTTGGTTGTGTAGGCTGTTGTTGTTGTGCAAGCGAACATGTTGGGATTGCTCTGAGTTGGTCGCCCTGAGTAAGTGAAGAGGGGCGCCCTTTCTTGCTGCATTCTAAAAGACTCTCTCTCTCTCTCTATGTATCTCTCTCTCACCGTGTGTGTGTGTGGGAGTTTTAAATGTACAAAACAAAAGAAACGAGAAACAGGAAAGGTAAAAGCGTGACTCAGCAGATCAGCAACAGCAACAACAACAACGCGCGCGCGCCACACGACAACACGCATACAATTTGCAAGGTGTGTGATACAACTGAAGCTGACTTTTTTTTGCGTTCGTATTAAGGAAGAGGTCAGGCGTGATTAGTATCGAATTTTTGAAAGAGAAATTAAATAAATGGTTATATTTTTCTTTTCTTTTTTTTTACGGTCGTATATTATACCTAGAAGTACAGTTTTTTGTTTCGTTTTTTTCTAGTAAGACTCTCTCTGTATACGTCCTTGCTTCTCTCGCCACCTATCGAATGTGTTTCGTGTATCTTTTCTTTTTTTTATTTTGATGAATTTAGCAGCATTATTGTGTCAGAAAAGAAACACAAAAAGGAAACGATCAGTTTGGCGCACGTGTGACGCAAAAGTGCGAAGTGGGAAATAGCGAAGATAGGCAAATACGAACCGAAAGAGGAATACGATGATACGAATTATTAAGAATTAATTACGTTCAATTCAATTCAAACCGCGGAGCGAGCTGTTTTGCGCCGTTTGTTTGTAATTATACGGTCGACAAACGACGAAACAAGGCCGAAACAGGGGGCTCTGATGATTAGTCCCGCAATCTCAGCGAGAGAGATAGAGAGAGAGATGTAGGTCCCCCCGTGTACGAGGTGGAAGAGAAATTAAAAAAATATCACGATATCATTTCCCTCCTGCTCCCCCCAGATTCAGCAGCAGCAAGTCTTCGGTGCAAGGCGCGATCATAGTTTGCAATAGGTAGTTGGTAGTGTTAAGTGGCGCGTAACGGCAAAAAACGGACACACAGTCGGCGCGTTTTAGTAGTTTAGGATGGAAGGGGGCGTGGAAAAGAAAGGACCCACTGCGTATTATTTTTTTATTATTATTATTTTCTACTTAGAAGTGTTGTAATAAAGTGAGCTACTATTAGGCGAGAAAAAAAAGCCCTCAAAAAAAGCCAGCCAGCCAGCCTGTCTAGCTCGTTCGTTTATTCGTCGTTTTGTTTAGCTTAGCGAAGGGGTTTTGGTACACAATGCAACTGAAACCTGCTTCATCGCTACACAACACACGCACCGATCACGCAACTTGCGTGAAAGAGATTATGAGTAAGATATTTTTTCCATCCTTTTTTTTAACAAAAAATGGAAACAATCATGATGTATTTTTTGCTCCTGGTTACTGTCTATAACTTTACCACCCACCACCGCACGGCACACAGTAATTGGAACTTTATTTATTTAGCAAACAATGTTAATTTTAAATTCCTTTTTTTTACTATTTTTTACTTCCAAAAACACACACACACATAAAAGAAAGAAATAAAAACACGTCCAACATTATTCTTCTTTGACCGGGCAGGGGGTAGGGAGTGTAAATACATGATAAAAAGATACTAGAAACAAAAACAAAACAACAAGTTGCAGTTTTTTTTTTTGTTTTATTTCCCACTGTGAAAATTGTGTTTTATTTTTGCCTTTTACAGTGTTCTGTTTTCTTGTTCGTTCGTTTCTAAAACATTTTCTTTGAGAATAATTGAGAAGATACGTAACGATAGATAATTGCAAGAAACGTAAAAAAGAAACACATAAAATGGAAACTTACTGGAAACTGTTACGAAGGTAATCGAGCTCGAGCACTGCATAAGCACATAACCATTAAGTATGAAAAAGAAATGCATTAATCGAGCGCTTAGGGGGGAAAACAACCTAAGTTTAATAAGAACACAATTAGAGAAGATGTCCATCCCGAGCAACAGCCAACAGTGGACATGTTCACAGCCGTGTCTTGATTTTTCCAGGCACTACTATACTAGATATAGCAAACATAGCTACTACACCTACACCTAACAATGCAACAAAGCAATAACAGGAAACAAACACCCATTGTTGGATGCGCGGTGAGAAGAGTTGCTTTTTTGGTTGTGTGTGTGCGTTTTTTTTGTTTGTTTGTTGGCTTCCCCCGAAAGAGCGAAATTTGTTGTCAACGTTTCGTATAGGAAGCTCAATAAAAAAAGCTAAAGCGAAATTGTGTAATACATTGTGGAGAAAAACAACAACAACCAAGACGTAAGTAAGAAGAAACAAAATAAGCAAAAACCCCTAAGCTTGCGACAAACGTTTTGAAAAAGTAACTAAAAAAAGCAGAAAATTAAAAGAAGATAAAATAAAACCGTTTTATAGTAGAGGTTAGCAATAAAAGTGAAGCAAAGAAGTGGAAAACTTACGATAAATTCGATGCAAAGTAGAACGTTTGTTTCTCTCTCTCTCTCTACTTCTCTTTTGTGTGACAAACAGAACTAAAAGATAAAACATAAAACAACAAAACGCAGCATAAACATTTTAGGCCAAAACAAACAAACAATCAACGGGGAAAGCAGTAAAGGAAAAATGATATTCGGCAAAAAGAAACAGGTAGAAAATGTCCCCCAGAAATGCAAGTGCTTCAGTAGTAGTAACCGATACTTGTGTTTGATTCGTTGTGAATATTAGTTTTGTGAATGGTTTCAATTACAACAATTACCAAACCCTGTACAGTCCGGATCTGTGTTTGGTGTGACAGTTGGACGGCAAATTCGACGTGAGTGAAAGGGTGATTTGTCAATAAAAATTATCTAAATTAGTACACTCTTGCTCTTCTGCTGGTGCTGGTTGAATTGGGGTGGTAAACTATGGTAAGTTTATTGGTGTTTCAATGATCACACACAACGATCATGACTTTGGAACTGATTTTGGCCAATTTTTCTGTGCATTTTTGTTTTGCAAAACTCTGAAGAAATAGCTGTGTGAAAGAGTAAAATAGTAGAATTTTAAATATATTTTTCTATTTTTTGTAAGATCACGCCACTCGAACTCATTTCAACATGATCATGATCAAAAGGCATAGGATCGAGTGCAAGAGAACGCCTAATTCGATATTACTACCATATCAATGTAGGCTATGCTCTGCTCTAAATCTCTCTTTTTTCTACAGGGAAACAGTGCGCAACAGTGGGATATGACCAGCAGCAACAACTAACCCAGCCAACCGACTTACATACTACAGGAAAGGTCTCCTCCATAGAAGGGCGCATCAGAACCATAACTTCAGGGTAATGTAAACAAAAAGGGAACCGGTGTGAGTGCGACCTCTATTCCCCGTTCCAGTAATTAACTAAACTGGTAGAAAAGCGAAGTAAAAACATACAATAATTCAAAGCGAACCGCCGCCATCATCGCACAGCAGGCGGCGAAAGTCGGCGTGAAAAAAGCCTTTCTCGTGGCTTGTTCGTTCGTTCGTTCGCGCCGTTACATCCAAGCGGGCCGGCCGCCGGTGCATTCTAAAGCCGGAAAAAGGAAAAGGCCTTGCCTGTTGGTGGGTGCGGGAGAAACGGCCGGGAAGTGAATGGGGTAAATAATGCGTGTTGCATTAGTTCGGGTGCTGTTCGGTTTGATGTGAATGTTAAAAAGTGCAGTTTTCGTTTGATGCAGTTTGTGTTTTTAATCTTTGTAGGTGATTTTTAATGTTAATTTTTAATGTTTATTTAATGTTAGTTGCACAGTAACTAATAAGAAAATCTCATTAGTGTTCGTGTAGATATGGTGTAATTGGGGCTGATTGCGTCTTTGCGTTTTCTTGTTTTGTTAACAAACTGTTTTAACCTACATTAATTGAGATGTTTTATTTTTTATTCTTATTCCCATTTTTTTAATGTAGCTACATCACAAATGTGTCAAAACCTTTTGCGATACTATGTGAGGTTATTTCTCTTTTCTATGTTTACGTTTTTTAATATTTATTTTACAGTCGTTGCCGCAAAATTTTGACTCTAACTCACCTATTTTTGTCTCAAAGCCACCTATTTTTGACAGTGCGCATCAATTGTTGTCTCTAAGGTATCAAATTTTTGACTGTGAGTCAATCGCTTTTTTTTACAAAATTCTACGTAATTTTTAATTTTTATTTTAAAATATAACAATTGTTATGGCTATTCCGGAAGTTTAATTGGAGTGACATATATTGGCTTGTATTTTCGGGTGAAAACAATGGCTTTTTAACTTATAAAATTTTACTATTTTTTTCTCAAAAAACAATCAAATCACACGGTTTTTATATTGTTTATGTGATTTAAAATTACAGTTGTAAAAAATCTGCTCAAATACTCTAAAAATCTACTCTAGACAGTCGAAGTCTCAAGCGAGAGCAAGCCTCTGAAAATACTGTATCAAACGAACGTTTGATCAACATAGGAGGGGACATTCCCTCTCGCAAAATAGAGGAAGAAAATTATCATATTTCCTATATGAGTCAAAACATGGATGCCATACAGACAAAAATAGGTGCGTTACAATAAAAAAATTTAGCCTTAGAGCCAACATTTGGTGGCAACGACTATATTAAGATAATCTTTTAACTCATGTCCAAAGTTTAATGAAACATTTGCAAGATTTATATGTTATTTTGACTAACTGTAATTTACTATTCCTTCTACTCCACTAGTCCCTATTTTCTTCTTTCTACTCCGTCTCTATTTTATTCATTTATCAGTTATTTATTTCTTTTCTGTTTTTCGTTTTTTTCCTTCTTCTCTTATGTCATCTACTCATAAGTATATAACCACAAAAAAGAAAAAAAGGTAGTTTTGTTGTATCTTCTTTAATACATCACCAATTGCCAATTTTCTCCAAGTAGCTGAAACAACAGTTGACTGATAAGTGTTGGCAAGCTGACTTGTAGATTTTGAACAGCATTATCGCGAGCATCCTACGATTTGTTGGTTAATTCCCGCAGTGTTTTGTCTCACAATTTATTCACTGTATCCCAAACATTTTTAGATCTTTTTCACTATTTATCGGAATCGTCCCATTGTAAATCAATCAATCAATCAATGGTACAAAAATGATGGGAAACGCTCAACAATCCGTAATGAACGATTGAAAAACACATGTAAATCATACAAAAATATTCGGAAATAAATTAAAAAAAAAAACAAGCTTAACTTCGTGTGTTGGGAAATACATTACGACATTTAATGTACCGTTTTGATTCAAATTACAAATCAAATGATCAAATGATCAAATGATCATTTAATTTGAAATAATTGCCATGATTTACTAGAATCAATTAAAAATGTGTCTGACTCCCCCTAGTAGGCCCTGATGCATCTACGAGTACAAGAGAAAAAGATCACCCAACCCCCCATTGCTCATAAGACCTTCGTTGTGTCGGCCTAGAAGGACTCCTTCACTCAGTATGAGGTGTTCGTAACTTAAAATAAGTTAAAAATTAAAAAGGTGTAGTGTGAGTGTACATTTGAAAGAAAAAATAGTCCTTAATTTGAATCATGAGCTCATGAAAACTGTCCGGAATATTAATCAAAATATCAATCTTTTGCTTTTTTGCAATGTTTCGAGTAAAATTATTGGAAATCTTTATTTTTTACTCAAATGTAGCAGGTTTGCTTCACTAAAGTGAGTAATACAGAGGCTTGACCGATTAAAATTGAATGAGTAAGAAAATATGAAGTTCCAAACATGCCTTAAGTGTCCGTAAATCGAAGCAATACGGTAAGTTTATTTTGAAATCTTTAGAGAAGTTCACTTTAGAAACATTTCAACCAATTATTGTAAGGACAATAAACGGTAAATATTGTTAAGAATAAGGTAACAAATACACTAGAAAAACTATTTTTCTTTTCTTCCTAACTTATACCACATCGCAAAAGATAGACAATGCATCGCAAACCGAGCTTTCTTACAAACAATGTGCAGACATAGTATTCCCATTTCCAGAAATACTTATCGTTCCACTACCGTAACTGTCCAACCAAGACAATGTTTAGTGGACGGCAATTTAGCAATCCGCCACCTCCGCCCCAACAAACCCACCCCAAAACCCCCAGTAGAAACCGTACCCGTTTCAACGTCAAGCTCGAATTGCAATCGATCCATACTGATCGATCTTATCGTCCGGATAAACACACAATTGGAGGGAGTGGGTTTGTTGTGGTTTCACATCGCACATGATCATATGGTTGCGTTTCTCGCAACCAAAGGGAGAGCGCAGTCTCTCGGGTTGACCAAAGAACAGCAAGGAGGCTCTCAACGAAAAGAAGGCAGGCGACTAAAAAGGCGAGCCATGGGGCCAATGTTTACGTCTAAACGCCGAAACCCGAAACAGGGGGGGTTAAAACCACCGTCACCCTCACCGCCAAAACCGCTAAGATATAAACCGACATTAATCTCCATTACTCAGCACTTGCAGCCAATCGAACACTCGCGGGCGGGTTTGAACGAAACGGCTAGAAGGGTTGTCATTGGGCACGGGGGAACGGCTGTGCTTCTTAGAAACTGTTGCCCTAACAGTCTGGCCACTCTAGCCACCGTCGGTCCTGTTCTCTCCTGTCCTACCATGGACATCTGCCGTCGGTGGCTGCAGCCAATCGATCTGGCCCGGGGTTGATGTGTTTAAAATAGCCGCACTCGCACGAAACGAAACTGACGAAAGTTGTTTATTGCGATGAATTTTATCTCCTCCTCACTCTGTCTCAATGTTAACCCCCCACCCCTCCCCCCTTGCTCGGATGGTCGGAAGATGGAAAAGCCATTCCGTGATTTTTATCGTACTTGGCAACGTTAAACAGATATCAACACCGTAGGTGTTGGCCACGCTTGTCCAACACACGCCGGCAAAGAGGTACCTCACGTACCCTTCCGCTTTCGGCACACAGCGACCAGCTTATCAGCGTTTCATTCATAAACATTGTGCTACGGAAGAAGAACCGACCGGTTGTTACCGACCGGTGACTACCGAGCAAGGAATTTTGCGTCGTTTTGGGGGTGGTGTTTTTTGGGGCAGTGCAGCAGCCCTTCTTCAATAAGCGCATTACACTCATCGGGATAGGGATTGCCTGTGGCCTTCCCTTGGAAGTGTAAACATGGAACAAAATGGAGCGACCCATTAAGGGTTTCGTATGCGTTTGCAAGGGATTATGAAGTTGGATTAGTGTACCCCGTTTAACGACGGGGCAGCAGCGTACCTTTTACTTCGATAGAGGTGTTTGGTTTTTTGGTGTTGCGGTTGTTAATGTTTTCTACCTTTTTTCTGCCCTGTTTTGTTATACTGTAATGAACACTTTGATACGCTAAAAAATGACAAAAAATTATTAGTTTTTTATAATTAAATAATTATGCACTTACTTGCTTACTTATCGTCCTTGTCATGTAATTATTTATTTATTTATACATTGTATTTTTTTATTATGTATTTATTTTTCTATTTATTTATTTATACATTTATACATTTATTTATATATTTATTGATTTATTTTTCTATTTATTTAATCATACCTTTTTTTATTTATTTATTTACTTATTTATTTATTTATTATTTATTAATATATTTTTTTATTGATTTATTATTTATTTATAAATTAATCAATGAATTAATTAATTAATACATTTATTTATTTATTTATTTATTCGTTCATTTATATATTTATTTACTTATTTGAATATTTGTTTTATTTATTTATTTATTTTTGTTTTATTTATTTATTGATTTATTAATTTTTTTTATTCGATTATATGCTTATTTATTTGCCTGTTTACTTGTTCATGCAGTTAGTTCCTTACTTACTGACACTTATTTATTTGTTCATTGTGCTTACTTTCTTACTTACTTTTATTCTTATATGCTTGTTTGTCTTCTTTGCTTATTATTCAATCACATATACTTACTTTGATTCCTACTCACAATACATTCGTACTTACAGCCGATTCCCGAGTTATGTGGGAATCTTTACTTGGCTTGACGGAACTTTTCTAAATTTGACAGTCCATGTGTCAGATTAGTACAATTTTCTACAAAAAATGCTCCAATGCAAAATACAAGCAATTTATTGCCAAAATTTTTATATTTTCTATTTTTTTTGCATGAGTCGTATTAAATAAATGGTAAAGTGAGTAAAGATACAAAATTTAATCAAAAAACCCCATTTACTGAATGTAGTTTTGGCTTTACGCGTTAGCCCCAGGAACGCATATACCGCGTATCTTCTTTTTATTCTTTTAATTTTGTCTCCTTTTTTTAGAATTAATATATCTACCTGGAATGAAACTATTCTAATTTGACTTTTAAACGGTCCTATTTTCTATTCCCTTTCCAACTTTAAAATACATACAGGAATATACTACATACTTCAGCGTTCAATTTCGTATTTATCCCCCTCGGCTCCTTTCCTACCTTGTTTATACCGTGTTTTGCTAATTTTACAGTGCAACTTTAAACATTCACCCAAACCATACAAACACATTGAAAAACGATTTTCCCTGACTCCTATTTAATGCCCTGTTCCTCCGCTATTAGTGCATGGTACGGGTGAGTTAAATGGTAGTCATCAGCTTAACAGGTTATCAGAACGGTCGAGGATTAGGCATCGAAATACTCGCACCATTCCATACCACCAAACAACCCCTTCTATCTTGCATTTTGTGTCTTTCAACAGCTTGAACGGTTCTGTGCGAGGGTTTCGTCTGCCTAGCATAGCGGTATTCAAGTGAGCTCAAAGATCCTTTGCTTCTGTCCGCTGTTGACCAGCGTAAGCCTTAAAATACACAACAAAGAACCACTTAACTGTTGCTCGTAAAAGCTAAGCACATGCAGCACAGGCACACACCAGTCAGTTAATGGCTTCGTTGCTCTTTGTTCTATTATTAATTGCGTTGGTTTTGCCGGTTCTTGGTAGTATTTGTACGGTTTTAGCTCCACAGCTTTGGTCCTTCCAGACGGTGAAGACAGGTTAGTGTTGTTGAATTTTTAATCTTTATTTTCATATTCGTATATTCAGTTAAATTTCGAAATTTGATATTATGGGTGACATTGTAGTTGTTACTTTTATTCATGAAAATGCCATTTCATCTTAACAAACTTACTAATTGCTACAAAACAAACAACAAACTCGTTGCGTAAACCTCTTATTCAAAGCAGTTTATTGCTGCTGTTAACCTATTACTCGTTTCGTGGTAATAATTTAAATGTCTTTGATTATTCGCCGTGTCGTTTATCATACATTTTCACCACACTCACATCTCACCGCTGCTCATAACCCTTCATCGCAAAAACGCATCACTCATCGCAGGTTAGCTGCAATTAATGTGCAGTGTCCCAGCCGGAACGAGCTTGAACCGGTAGCCACCAATCGGTAAAGCGGGAAGATTAAATACAGCACCGTAAAACAATTTATTGCTTCTGCATATGCACAGCGACCCAGTGCTCTTTGGTGCACACTTAACAAATACCCAACCGTGCGTTTGCAAAGTGGTCAATTAAAATAATTCATCCTTTCCGCGATCGCGAGCTATGATCAGTGATTAGCCAGCAGAGCTGCTGCAACAGTACGCACCGCTATAAACCACTCGTCAAGGAGGACCACCCAGAGAGCATCCACTGTGAGGATCATCCCAGAATATTGAGGATCATCGGGGTGGTCAACCATTTGATGAATGGTTAGAGATGAGTTGCAATAACACTTGACGCCAGCGGAGTGTGTCATCAGCGGAAGGTGAAAGATAATGATCGAGTGTTGATGATTAGAAGTAAAAAAGTAAAAATTACCAAAACCATTCCAAGTTTAGTTTTAGTTGATTTGAAAATTGAGTAATACTTTTATTTTTGTTTCTTGCTAATGGAAACAATATTTATTAGGGTATTTTTTATATAAGGTTGTTACTATTCATATATGAAACGTAAATAAACGGTGTGCTTTTTCCAAAATTAGCTCCGTAGTGAAAGTAAGCTGCTTTCCAAATTTGATACAAACTGCTGGGGAAAGTCTAAAGTCTAAAGGAAAAAGTATAAAAAAGGAAGTAAGTAAATAATAAATAAAGCCACATTAAAATTAAAAAAATGTTTTACAGGGTTTTTAAACCCACTTCCGAATGTGCACGTCATTATTAACCCGCCTCCAAGATGTTTTTCAACAGCTGTCAAATGTTTTATTTGTTTCAACATGAAATTTCATTTTTACACATCATTTTCAACACATAACAAAGAACTGTCAAACTCGATCCAGCTTGAGACGTGTTAAAAATCATGTGGAAAAACTGAAACAACACTTGACAGTTGTTGAAAATCATATTGTAAGTTATGATTTTTTTTTGTAGCGATTGGAAATTGACTCGGGAAGCCCTGTATTAAGTATTAGATAAATGCACTTCATAAGTTATTGTGCAGTGATGTAGGCATTACATGAAATTTTCGTAATTGATTGTACAGTTTAGTTTTAAACATTTTAATTAGGATTATCTGCTTGAATCCATTGCTATTTGGGTGACACAATTTAGTGATCCTAATCGAAAAGTAAATATTAATTTGTTCATTTAGTTTGTTAAATTGCTTTGAAAAGTAAATTAGTTCTTCAATACCATTCATTGTTATACAAAATGGTGATTTGTACTTTTTCTATTAATTCGTTTTTGTTTGTTTGTTTTTAATGAAATAGATATCACATTATTTTGTAGCGATACATCAATGCATTAGTACTGTCACGCACCAATTGCCTGTAACGTTTTTATCAAAATCTATTGTAGCTAAAATATAACAATAGATAAAATACAACAACAAAAATAAATAAATATTAGAATTAATGAATAGCAAATAGCAAATACATAAACAGAACATGTGTCTATAAATAAACCAATGAACAAAAACAATAAACAAAGCAATTACAAAGACATAATGTGAAGTACCATAGTGAATGATATAAATAGAATAAAATGTGTAAGTGGTGTGTTTTGGATTTAGAATTTAATGCAAACAAAGTTCCGGATTCAATTTCAATTACGAATTACAAGAATTAGAATTATAATTAGAATTAGCATTAGAATTAGAAGAAATTAAAATGTTTTTAGTAATCAATTTAATTGTGGGATTTATAATCTTAATTTACAGCAATTTCCTTAGCTACTCCTTTGCTCTAAACTCTTTCATTCGCTCATACAAAAAGAATAGCTGCTTGCCGGTGTAACTGCATCAATTTAAAGGTTGGCCATCATCAGCCTTACCAGGCCCTTACTTTCAAACCCACTCCTTAGCCCTCGCATCCCATGCTCTCCTTCCTTCCGTCTTTTTTTTTTCTTCCATTTACAAACAATCGCTCCATTTTTTGCGCCCCATTGTTTCACACCGTCCATTATGCTTTTGCAAATCAACCCTCCTAGCGGCTTAGGGCTTAAATACAAAGAAAAAAAAGCCACACACACACACATGCCCAGAGGAACCACCACACACTCCGTTTCTTCGGTCGTTTCTGCCGATCCTTTTACATAATGCCTGTCGTCCTCCGCCTGTCGCGCTACGTGAGTGGGTATCCTTTGCCATCTTTTTCTTCCTTTTTTTTTTGGTTGGGCCTTATGTTTCTCCCCCAGCCCTCACTGTTCCGCGTTCGGCACTCAATTATGCTCGCGTTGGTGCGCCTTCAAGCACCGCCAGGTACTTCACATCCAGCAGCAGCAGCAGCAGCAGCATCGAACGACGAATGATGGACGGATGACGGTTGGCTCATTCTCTTCAAGGCGAATCCGGTGAAGGCGTATTAAAATGAAAGACACACACACACCGATCTAGTCGGCCTAACCGGAACAATCCTTTTCCCCACAATAACCACACATATAAACAGGCCGGAGAGCCGGAATCGTGCGTTTGCATGCGGCCCCTCCAGAAGGTTAATCGCAGCAGTCCATGAGCAGGCTAATGATGATGAAGATTATGGAGAGGATGTGAATAATGGGATGCGGTGTTCTTAAGCCCGCACACACACACACACTCACATACTCGTACAAAAAAGGAAGGGCTCTTCAGTGTGGCTGCTTATGGTTTTATTGGTTGATTAGGTACTTCATCATTCGCCGGCGGTGGGTTGCGCTTCCTCTGGAGGATGTTCTTTGCTGCCATCGCCCCGGGCAGGGACACTCCGCCATGCGCGCGCGTGTGTGTCGCCATCGTGAAAGTCGCCCTACTACCCCACCGTCACCGGCCTACTGATGCTAATAACGGCAATGTGATGCACACTGACTGGCTGGCTGGCTGGAAAGGATGTGCAGCGCGTGCAGCGGATAAGCGTGTCTGGAGTAGGGCCCAACCGCTAAATGGGCCACACAACTCCCGTGGCTGAGGAAGCAGCCAGTTTCCGCCCTTCCCCCTCCAGGGCAAGGCCTATTGTTGTTCGCAACGCGCTGCACCCGTAAGGGGTTTGGCTGCAATTGTTTGTGCTCGGTGCCATTGTCAGCAGGTTGAGTGGAAGGGAAATGGAAAATTGAAAAAAAAAGAAGGTTGCACGTAAGGGTTCGATGGTAATTCCGACGGCAGGATTATATTGCACTTTTTGCATGCGAAAAGGCTACGATTTTTTGGGGGCCAAACGTTGAACTGTATGTATTGGTGGGTTGGTGGGTGTGTTTTAATTGAAGAAAGGATATTTTAATAAATGCGTTAGGTGGCTTTTGATTAGCTTTATCGTACTGTTGTGCAGCATTTCAATCCCTTACAGTAAAAAAAAGAATAATTCTTATATATTCAAGATACAATAGTGCGAGTTTCTCTATTACTGAGCAAATCTGAATCGCACGTGCTCACCTTGATAGATAGTCAGCGGAAGGTAGCCCTTTTCACTGAGCGATGATCGAAAGGCGCTCACCACAAGGTGGATTAAAAATACCAGGTGGTGGAAAAGAGCCTTCGGAGTGTCGCCATAGTTGAGGGACTTTACGATTTTACCATTGGTTTCCGCGCACAAAGCACAGCAAATAGAATCAATTTCTTTGTTGTTAAGTACATTTTTATCTGTTTACTGATTTTATCGGAAAAAATGAGATATATTAACAAAAGAGTTGATGATTTGTTTCGTCACGAAATTTAAAATCATGTGAATAAGAGTTTTAATCTCAACTAAATCGTCCATGTGCCTCGTAGATAATGAGGAATAAATGTAAAATTAGGAAAACATAAATGATTTCTTAGTTTATTTCCTCAAACATGTCGAAAACACAATGAAGTATACAATCAATTCACGAAATAACACGAAATAACACACTTCAATCTATGTTTTAATGTTTAATAAGAACTCGCAAAAACCAAAATATATTTTAAAAGTACTTTTAATTGAAAACATGTGGTAGACAAATTATGTGAGCAAATTAAATAAATGTAAACCAGGTTTGAATCCTGGGGACCTTACGTCAAATGGCGAATTGTCAAAATGCTATAGATTCCACCACAGACTCTCTAGATTCATACAGATGGCTCTTTTGCATATTCTCCAACATGTTTGTTTCTAATAAATTAGGATTTGTTTACATCGTTTTTTTTTTGTTTGCAAATGTAGTCAAAAATCCTTCAGTGACAATGGTTAAAAGTAAAACAAATCGATTTTTTTTTCTTTTGCTTCAAAAATGTTTACACAATGTTTACCAGTTCACATGCGATTTACAGCTCAGTCATATGATTTAGCAACAAATGTTGCTGTACCATGTTCATAGACCCCGGCCTATGAAAGCAGAATGTATATCTGTGGATAGGTCACCGTCAATCGAAGAGCATGCTAATTACAAGGATTCCGACTCAATTTCCAATGTCTACAAAATTTTTCATTGATTGCGAGATGCTTTTCAACAGCTATCAAATGTTGCGAATGAAGATGAAAATGCTGTGTTAGAAGTGAAATTTTATTTTGATGCATTTGTATCATTTGACAGCTGTTGAAAAACATCTTGGAGGTGGTGAAAACAGTATTTTCAAAGTCAGTTTTAAATGTAAACAGTGTTATTCACCGCATGAAAAAAGATTTTCCATATCGATCGGACATTTCATCATCGACAAACCGACGTGACACTGCGAACAAAATGAGCTTCAAAAGTTGTCTCCTTATTTCAAATGAAAATACGTTAAACACTAGCGCCATCTCTATAATGATTCGCTTACTACACTGACACACACGAGAAACTGCTGAACTTCCTTTTTGTTTTTCTCCGCCAATTCCAACGCGCATTGTTTTATTTACTTTTCACATCTTTTGCATTGCTTTGGAAACTTATAAAATGATTTTCCTGTGTGTTTTGTCCAATAATTCTCACAAAATCTTGCCTCACACCTCCTTCGCAATTTGTATTTAGAAAAGTTGTTTACATCGCAGCAGCAGTGAACAGAGCTTACTTTGACAGAAGTGATCGCCTCACTGGTAAATGACAGTACTTTCGTGTGGGACACTTTTGTAAGGCCAGTGTCACGTCGGTTTGTCGGAGATTTCATTTCCATCATAATATTTTTTTTAATTTCTTCAGCATGATTTTCAACGCTTCAACGGGCTGCTGTCATCGTTTTTTAAACGGAATTTAAAGCCGGATTGCATGATTCGTTGACAGTGGAAATCATGTGTTGAAAATCATGCTGAAGAAATTAAAAATTGTAATGATGGAAATGAAGCATCAGAGTGATGAGGAATAACAATAACAATCCCTAGTATGTTGTATGTATTGATGGCCTAATAATAAAAAAATGTCTGTTTAAAGGCAACTATTATTACAAATTAGTGCTGCTGGTATTTAATATATGCAAGCTTATTTGTTATTTGCCATTCACAAAACAGTAAGACCCATACAGGCAAAACGCCATACAATTGATTAGCAAACAATGCATCTATTGCGCACAGCAAAATGGTGGAGGAACGCTTAGACGTTCATGCATTAAATGCATGGATAGGGCAAGTTACGAAACCGTATGCTTTGGGGAGAAAAAAATGTCGAATTACACAAAATGAAAGCCTGCAACAAAAGACTGCAACAAAAGACTGTTAAACAATAAATCCAAACATAAACGTGTACAAAAACATGTAGCGCCACATGCGATCGTAGTAGGCATAGTAGCCGTAGCGTGGCGCATAAAATGCCACGTGGATACGCTACGGAAGATATCTGGAATGCTATGAAAATAGACGATTCTAAATGCTTGTTGTGCATTCTATTGCTCAGTTGAATTATATATCTTTAGCAGAAATATTGCATTTCCATTCAACTACTTTACTAAAAACGTTTTAACGGAAATTGCTTGCTAACCGCTAATTCATTGAATTGCTATTACGAAACCAAGCATCTTTTAAGCCGTAAAAATATTCCTTTCGCTAGATGGTCAATTTGTCGAGCGTTCACACACGGAGCGCACGGAGCGGCATGTAAGAAACGACTTCATTAGCCACTAACAACGCCGGCTTCTGTGCAGACAACGGCCTTGAGCGTGGGGACATTCTTACAGGTCTTCAGGTCTTAATTATGGGCCCCAAGGCATACAAGATAATTCGCTACAAAATTCACTCGACAGCAGAGCAATTCCGTCTTTCAACATGCATCACCTGTCACATTAAGCCGTCGATTAGGTTTAATTGTGGGAACGCATTACTGGCAAAGCCGCGTTAATAGTGTCCCTTTGACGCGCTAATAGTGTTGGAAAGAAGAGGGATCGGAAAGATGTTTGCTCTAAAATATTAAAAATTATACACGTTTGTACTATTATTCGTATTAAATTGTTTCTCTCCCATTGTATTTGTCATTTTGAAGTCACTAAAAAATCATATTAACCGCCCATCCAGGTTGCTGATCTATTTGTTACACCGATGTACTTTGTGTATGCTTTCCGACAGATTCTGCTGTCCAAGAATAGCCCCCGAAGGCAAAGGGAACTGTTCTAACGAAGTACATTATAGTCGGCAATAGCCACTAGTTCCAAGAACATACCCTCTCTCTCTCTCTCTCTCGCTTTGCCTTGCTCTTTCTGTCTCTCAGATTTTCCTTTTTCCCTTTATTTTCCGTCAAGTCGTTTGATCCATGCCGTTTGACTTATTTTTTAGTTATTTTTCCGTGAATGCGCCTACCGCCCTTTCTCTTCCCTCTCCACTCTTGGTCCCTCAGTCTCTCTCTCCCATTACTCCCCTAATCTCGATCTTGTACATGATGCTGCATTATGTTGCACACGATGCGGGAGGGGAACTCCCACCGGCATAAACATGAATGGGAAGGCCTTGGATAAAGGAAAATGGATCGGAAAAACAAACCAACCAAGACACACACACACACACACGCATCCAGAGGCCTTCTCCATCCTCCAGCCCCCAACGTAACATGTTTGCCCGCCCGTACAGAAGATGAAACAAAACTCGTAATAATAACGCACCGACGACGGCTTACTGGGATGGCGAAAACAAATACAAGACAACGTCAGCATAGGCTACTACGCAACAACGGCGATTTATCTCTCTCTCTCTCTCTCTCTCTCTCTCTCTCTCTCTCTCTCTCTCTCTCCTGGCTGGCGGCAGTTTTCCTTTCCACTGTTCACATCAAACTCTGCACCGATTCACGGTGCACGTGGAGCTTGGCTTGTAGGGATCATTTGTACCTTTGGGCGCGCAGAGTGCGAGATGAGCTTATCCCTTGTTAGGTATACTTTTAACGGTTAAAAGGTAATCGGGAGCACGGAACATGACATGGATGCTGGATGACATCCTGCGGTGGAATTACTGCGAAGGGGGGAACACAATTAAATGATCAAATAGACAACTGAACATGAAGATGTTTATATTTAGGATATGCAAATGAATAAAATCACAGTAAACGGTACCTCTACAATAAAAGGAGAATAATGTATAATACCTATTATCATTTTAGTATAGGTACTAGAGGCATAATTGTGCATCATGTTTACTTACTTTTACAGATGTTTAATGCCTTGATGACGGTTCAAAACATTCCAATTCTCTAGTTGGAGCTCGTTGGAATACAATCTAACTTGCAATAGATTATTATAAATGCACTGCAATCGAACATTGGCATGATTAAATTTTTTTTGTTAAAAGTTCAATCCCGTGTTCGACACCAATTTCCAAACTAGTTATACATTATTTTATTGTGACACCAAAAGTACATAAATATATTAAATCAAAGCAATTAAGTTTTTTTTTTAAATTTATTTATGTCTGCAGTGTTGTACCGATATTTATTTTTCGGACTTTTACCGGGGTTTGACCTGTTTCGTTTTAACCCGTGTAAATATTGGGTATTTTCGTTGGAATGGAATTTTAAAGCGTTTGTGTCACTAATATTATATATTTTAACATCCTCAATTATTAAGAGCATTTCTTTTTTCCTCTAAATGAGAACTCTAGGATTTTTATGAATTCTAAGGAAGCATGTCTTACCAATAAGTTGAAACGTGATTAATCAGAGCATTTTACCCGGTACATGTAGCATCCTCGAAATTTGATCTAAAGTATGCAACTAGGATCTAAAAAATATCTAGTTCTAGTAGTGAACTAGTTGTAATAGTAATAGTAGTAGAAGCAGTTGTATTAGTAGTAGTAGTGATAGTAGTAGTAGCAGCAGCAGCAGTAGCAGTAAAAGTAGTAGTAGTTGTAGTCTTTCCAAAGTCCAAAACGTTGAATTTTTATCCTAAAATTGTTAACACCCGGTTTGGTACATCCCTGTATGTATGTATAGACAAAGGCTGTAAGTCTTTTCATTCGTTTCCGAACATAAAAGATGTTATTGTTTAGCTGATTTTAACAGTTCAGTTAAAAAAATAGATTAAAAATAGATTAAAAACCTATTCTTATTTAAATAATTATAACATCACGGAGATCAGCTTGGGGCAACTAAATTTTCGGGAAATATGTATTAACAACATATAAATGCAATAACTTGCTTAGTTTCAGCTGCTGGGTATTGTAATTGAGTTCAGAATTGTAGGGGGAAATATGCAAGGTCTCTAAACTTTAAACGAATTATTTATTTATTTTTTAATAAAACTATAAATAACGGACAACAAAACCGAAATTTCAACAATATTCCGCGAAAAAAGAGTAGTTTTTCTAAGTAGCTGTGTTGCAAACAAAATATATTTGTTTTGAATATTCTCAAATACATTTTTGAAAATAAGATAAATTGCGGATTTTTACCAAGACACTGTTCTTCTTTTAGTTAATTCACATGCTTTTCAAATGTTTCTTTAAACAAAATTTAACCTAATTTACACCATGAAACTATCGTGTGCCGTTTCTTTTAGCACTGTTGTACGTGCATGAACTATAACTAAAAGAGTACAGCTTCAATTAGATCGAGCTATT
>VTWG01020076.1:0-23479 GCA_008817895.1 Anopheles fontenillei | reverse complement strand
GAGTCGGATCGGAGTCGACTCCGGATTTTTGCCAACTTTACTCATCACTACTATGGATAGCCATTTTGGGAAATATCAATTGCAATGTCAACCTAAACTACTCGCTCGGACTCTACCGGACTCGTTCAGACTCATCCAGACCCATCCGGACTCATCCAGACTCATCCCGACTCATCCTGACTCATCCGGACTGATCCGGACTGATCAGGACTGATCCGGACTGATCCAGACTGTTCCGGACTGATCAGGACTGATCCGGAGTCGGATTCTTATTTTGCGCACCGGAGTTGGAATTTATCCATGACTCTGCTCCGGACTACCCATCAATATTAGTCTTGTATTGATTTTTATTCATAGATAAATACAGTAGAACGTCGATTATCCGGGGACGGATTAACCGGCCGGCGGCTCAACCGTACGCATATATCTGACAGCTTCATACGTACGGCGAAAGTTTGCAGCGATAATCAATTGGGTAACCAGTTTCTTGTGCAGCTCTGTAGTGTCTAGGGGTATTTTCGAAATTCATTTTTATTCATGAACAGTTGTTAAACCTACAGTTATTGATTAAAAAAATATTCTACTAACGATTAATCGATTGATTCTAGGTGAATTAATAATAAAACTAGTGAATTTCATATGTTTTATATGCGTTTGACATTTCTTGGACCATTATCCGTGCAAATCGATTAACCGGCAACCGTCCGGTCCCGAGCTGCCCGGATAATCGACGCTCTACTGTAGTACAAGCAAAGGACCATGTAAAAATAGTTGTGTCTAGTCTTAGAATGTCCATATTGCACCACATTCCCATACAGGAGGTCCTCTTCTGCGAGGCCCCTTCATGCGGGAATACGAAGAGGTTGAATTGAAAGAAGGAGAACGTTTTAACTTGTTTTTGAAATAAAAAACTCTTAATTTGAAGGATATACCAAACCAATTCCAACTTAAATTACAATCACGGTTTGGAAGGCATCAAGGACATAAATTCAAAATTTTAAGACAATTGCCAATGTTGTGCAATGTGCTAATGCAATTGCAATGCCGCAAAAGAGCTTGCAGAAAACATATCAGAACACTGTTTCAATGCAAATTCCGTTTTTAGACGATTTGCTGTAGCACCGTGCACTCGTCCACAATGTTCCAGTTATAATTGCATCCAATATCCTTTTCCCACAAGTACGCTCTATTTCCCTATCATTCACATGCAAATCGTTTTGCAAAAACAGAGCGAGAAAGAGTGGGCAAAAAACTCGTTCCATTGCTCCTGTTCCATCAGTACGTACCCCGGAAACCAAAGGGGCATGATCGTCATAAATTACTGGCGGCTCCTTCTCATTACACGCACAGCCAAGCCCGTGGTGCACGAGAACCTAGCGCAGTAGTAGATGCAGTTGGTACCTAGGTGCGCATCATCCACTACTCGAAAGGAGCATTCTTCTTTCCCCTTCTAGAGCACGCATCAATACAAACAGGACCGCTCTGACAAGCCTCGAGGGTTTGGCTTTTCCGCCCGAGTTAATGTAGCGTAAAGCGTGTAGGATGTCGTGTAGTGGAAGTTTAAATCACTACTCCGTCCGCCACTCGATTAGAGCAGCAGGAGCAGGAGTGAGAGAGAGCGTGAATGAGCGAATGCTTCCGTGGAGTCGACTACATCCAATGTTCCGGGAATTGCATGTAACACGCCCAAACGGGCACGCCCGAGTGGTGTGTAATCAAACGGACAGCCGGCATGAAGCGGCGTAGCAGCATCAGCATCCCAGAAGCCCAGCAGCAGCATCTTCTGGGCAGGGAAAAGGAGCACGACTTGCGTAGGTGTATGCGTTTCCCAAGGGAACACACACACACAGCCAGCTTCCCAGTTCCCTGGCATTTGCCAGAGATTTGCCAAGTTTGCATTTAAACGTTCGCTTCCCTCCCCCCCCGGTGCGTGTGTTTGCACAGTGCCGTTTTTGCCACAGCCACAGAGACGGGGACGCTGGGGGTCGGGAAAAGTCGTTCACCCACTTAGTTCATTCCACCACCATCAGCAATGCTGGGTTCGTTTATTTGCATACTGATTCCCGGAGTCGTGCTGCTGCTGCTGCTGCTGAATGTGTGTACTAAATGCGTTCATCAGTGCTCTGATTCACCCGGGATCGGACGGACAAGCCTAAAGCGGGTGAGGTTAAGTGTGTCGACGATAAGAGTTCGTCTAGGATGTGGCGGAGGCTCGGGCAGCTGTCAAGCTGGAAGCACCACCACGACGACGACGACGGCGGGCATTCGTGCATTCCGGATGGATGGGATGGATATTTTTGAATGATTGCAAAGATTAAACTCTCTGCAGCTCTTGAGTTTGGGTGCTTGGGAAAAGCGCTCCATTATCACTCACTCGATTTCCCATCTGGTACGGGGCGGCTTTTCGCTCCGGTAGTCTACCGGCAGTAACACGCCCCAGACATTGCTGTCGACGCGCTTCCGACGACTTTCCGCCAGAAGAAGTACCACACACACACACGTCGGTGGCTATTGGAGCAGAGCAGAGATTGTCAGAGGTGTGGAATTCTGAGTGAGATTTATGATGACACGATAATGACTGGCATTTCATGCTTCATTTAGAGATTTCAGAGCACACACACAAACGCGCGCACAGAAGGGCTACGAACGGTTGCAGACTTCGAGCAAGTAGACAAAAGAGGCTCTTGGTTTTATACTACCAAGCCCATCATATCTGGGAGCCGGTCAAACAAACGCATCCACTAGTGAGGCGATATATCCTGTCTGCGAATTTGTATACCCATCCTCTTGCAATCTGGATCCTCTTGTGCAGTAATCCAAAGTACACGGTCGTGTGGCAGAAGTTTGAGGTGAAGTATGATTTAATTATTCGCACTAACAAGCCACATTAAGTAATAGTAGTTTGATTTTACTGGGAATCTAGTTTGGTTGGTATTGGGTTACAGTCACGCGGTAAAGTCCTTGTATTTCGATGTCGTCTTTCGGTGATTATAGTCAAAATATAGCTTACAGGGTTTCCCACGATTTATTGTTCAGTTCCCATGATTTTTTGGTGCGTTCCCACGATTTTTTGATCGTATCCCATAGAATTTTGGTTCGTTTCCATAATTTATTGGTATTTTCCGATTGGATATCAATACTCGTGATAAATAAATCGTGAGAAACCCTGTATAGTTATAGTTATATTAGTTTTAATTGAGTCTGGTGGTTTCAGCCAATGAATCCATTATTTGTTAGGATTCTACCACTGAAATAGTTGTAGTTTTTGTCATAAAACATGCTTAAAAATGTGCAAAGTTCAGGAAAGTTTGCCAAGAACTGTCAAATTCAGAAAATCTCCGAAATTTCCGCCACACATCAGGAACTGTGTATCTCGGAGTTTACCTGTACTTGGGACATATTCCACCTTGGTTATAGTAACAATCACACTGATCACAGGTCAAACAATTCAAGATATTAATATATTCAGTTTGGCTGTGATAGTTGCTGTTTGATCTCGTAAACTCACGGCTCTCGACATTTGAAGAGTTGAATGTTGCCAACAAATGTATGCAGACATGTTTGTCCTGCTTGAGAAGATTTATTTAAAAAGACTAGTTTTTGCGAACCGATACACTCGAAATGTTTGCCAGAGTTTCTTGAACGCTTTTTGAAAGGCCAAATAGTGGCACAATTTACGTCAAATCAATGTTTCCTTTCACTTTAAACGTTCGTCATTTGGTCTTTAAATCAATCTGGCACAACAAAAATGAGTAGATTGTGGTGCTTTTTTAAAATCAGCTTTCAAAAGCATATGACCTTAAACTGTGGCTTCCGATAGTTCCTAACAAATTGCCAGTGACTACCGAAAAATCTCTTTTATAACTCCCCAAAGAAAGGGGTACTTCATAACTTGTGAGCTTTTGTTCCAAATTATTGCTTCGTATTATATTGAAACTCTTCAGTACCTTAAAGCTAGTAAGTCCTTAACTGTACATTTGATTTGATAGAATATGTTTGAAGTGGCATTAGGCATATAAACTAGATTAAACATTTCTTGCGATATTCTATGTGTGAAGAGCATCTCTTGCCGTGTCCTGACATCAATTTCTTGAGCCCCCCAGTATGTAATAATAATCTGTCCAAGCTTTGATCAATAGTTCATTGATTCTTCGATTTAGTGTCCATGTCAGGTTTGAATCCTAAATGGGAGAGAACGGCTTTAATAAAGGGCACTGGGTCCTATTTCTACGGAATAGCGGGTAATATCGGAAAATCTATCATATTTCCTACGTTATAATCCTTTGCTTGAATGCCTCTGAGACACGGATATGCTCAGTGTTCGCTCTACACCAATCTGATATCTACACCAATGCAAGTCTGTGTAATGGTACATGCAGGAAAGCTTGTATTAACCTATGATGTATTTAACGGATGTTGCTGATCCCGGAGCATTGCACAACTTATCCAGTTCTAATCAATTTCGAAATTACTTCTCACTAACTGTAGTTGGTCACAAAACTATCCACCTGCGTGGCGAGATATGATCCAGCAGTTGGAAGTGCTGCTCTGCTGTTCGAAACCATCCACCGATCAAATTCCCGGGATTGTCTTTTCACCTTTTTGCCATCAAACAGTACGGTCGATAGACGGTACCCATTAATGAAACAAAACGTGTCGTTCGATTGTTCTAGTTTTTGGCTGTAAAAGTGTGGCCCACCAGGGAAACGATGGGCCACCAACAGCCAAAAGCCATCACGGATCAGTTTGGGCGAAACGTGTGTGTGTGTTGATCCATCTGAGGTGAGGTCCCGTTCATTCGTACCGATGGACCACCTCTGAGCGCGGCGCTTCTGGATGCACTTCAAAAGGATCGAACATCGTTTGATGTTGCGTGTGTCGTCCTATCGAGTGCTGCAGAGCGGAGGAACATTACACAACAGCCAATATGTACCAATATAACACACACACACAGGCTGGAAGGCTACAATGATGGTGGTATTTCGTTCGGTGTTATCTATGTCACAGGTAGCTGCCATGGCGAGATGAGATGTTGAGGCTATTTAACCGATGCCGATTACAACCGATCTACATGGTCTTGGTCAAACCTACATGACCCGAGGCAGGAGGTCCTGTCCTGTGGAGATAGAGAGTTTGTAGGAACTTAAATTAACAACCTCCGGTTGTTGTCTTTCCATTGGGCTGTCATTGGGACTTGCTACTAAATCGTTTACCGTTTGCGTATTTGTCTGCTTGCAGCCGGTAGAAGTAACTCAGAACGTTTCTTGATTGATTCTCGGATGCGATGAACCACCACCATCAACAACATAACAAAACAAACAAAATCAAGACAAGGATATTCCAGATGCATCCCGCACACCAGGGATTCATTGTGCAAATGGCACTAATGACATCAAAACAGCAACAGAAAAAGAGCTCATCAATGTAGGCATAGAAAAGGCAATCAAACTGTGTGCTCTGGTACTACCTGTGCTAATGCTACCATGCCAACGACAACGAAGGCTGAACCATTTTTACCTTATCCTTTTCCTTTCCTTGACGTTAGCAGCACACACACCTTCAGATACCTTTTTATCTCCTTGTTGGTACCATTCGCTCTATACAAAGTGCTGATCTGAAAGTGCCGTCTTTTGTGCATCACTGTGAAAATCGTTGCAATTATCCCTCCCCGAATAGCCATACTTCGTGCACTTTGTGCCCAGCCTGTGCTGTGCTCTTTTGTTGTGTGTGCCGTTCGTTTGCCCATTCTAACAAGAGGAAAAAAGGTCCGTTTTTCGGCAACCAACCAACCAACCACCATCTGGTGTCGGGTGCAAACGGCCAGCATCACACAACCACATCTCCCTGCAGTGCAAACGCATTCAAAGGTGCGGTAAAAGGTAGCAGAAAGCGACCTCATTTGTGTTGGGCCGATGAAAATGGGCCCAGAAGGCGAGTGGTTCGGCATATTGTCGGCAAATTAAATCAAATTAAAGGCACGCACTCTGCCCACTGCAGCCAACTAACCCCAATCAGGTAAGTACGTCAAAATTGCAACAGGGCGATGGAATCGATCGGCCGGATAATCGGACGGCATTGCAAAGGGAGTGTTAGGGGGAGATTTAGGAGTTCGGTGAAAATGTAGAACTGTGCGTTTTAAACTTCCCGACCTTTGCAGGATTTCGTGTGTTTTTCTTCCCTCTTCTTCGCCTGCAATGTGTGATTCGTTGTGGGCGATAATAAGCTCAGCCTCAAAAAGGCAAACAGCCGGAACGGAACCCTGTTCCTGGGATCCTCCCTGCCCAGGAGTTCCTGTATTCGATTGTGTTCCAGGGATTTGGTACGGGTGATTGCGCTTTATGTCACGATTCGGAAACCGTTTGGTGGCCTCTGTGGGTGTGTGTGTGTGTCCCCATTCATTTGTTTCCGATTTCGATGCCCGAATGCAATAAATTATTCAATTAGCTAATGTGAATGGCCTGTGCAGCGATGCACACGGCAGACAACAATGCTCTGGAGAAAATAGGGCGTTCGTCGATCATTTGATACCTTCCAGATTCCAGCGGGTTCCAGCGCCCGGAATCGTTATAATCCGGTTTAAAGCTCATCATGTTTTTATTCCCATCCATCCAACGCTTAACGCTCCTCTTCTGCCCTACGAGCCCGTTTCAGAGTTCCAATCTGTGTCCAGGGCCAAAGATCCACTGCGCGGGTTAAAGTTGACGACTCGCTCAATATCTGATAAGCGGGCTCGATAAAGGGAGACAGCTTAAATTGAAAAACAAAGCGCAACAAACCACACCAAACAACGCTCGGGGCTGCCGTGTTGCCACGGTCACGACCAGTTACGCCTTATCGGTTTGGCGTCGGTAGGCCTTTAGGAGACTAGCGCCACGTGCGCCGCGTGTGCGGTGGGTGCGTTTGTTTGAGGTTTGCGTGTTTGGTCGCCTGGTCGGTTCATTATTGAAGGGTGCAAACCACTTGCATACTGCACGCGCGATAAGGCACGCCAATGGATTATCAAATTTAAGGTTAATTTTATTTCCATCCAATCATTATTAGCCACCGCGCTGGGAAAAGTGGTCATCAGTTTGCACTCCGACAGCTTTGCGATGACTTCCCTCCCTTTAGGCTGTGACCGTGACCGCGTTCCACGATGGATAAATGATTTCATATGTGTCCCATGTTAGACATTCTCGCGCAAATTCTGAACCTAAAACCATTAACTTCCCGTGATTGCTACATGCAGTCGCGTTCGTTGTTTTATTGGTCCATGGTAGAGCGTCGGGGATGTAATTCCACCAGTTCTCCATTCCAAACCACCCTGCCGTATACCAATAAAAATACCGGAAACATTAACGTTTTGACCACTTTTACATCCGTTTTTTTTGCACTTCCTTCTGACTGACACCCGGGAGAGCGGCCTGACAGCTGGACAGTGGAAGCGATCGGAGGTGTTGAGAATTTACGGAATTGTACGGTGTTGGAATGTGCGTCACATACTGCTCCTGTTTGCTGTTAATTTGTTCTGCGTGTTTCGCGTGTATTTTATGTCGCCCGATGGCACCCGTACCCCGGTACATGTGTGTAATTCGCTACCAATTATCACCACGGAGAGACATTTGGTTGAACCTCCCAGGCTCGGGATGGGTGTGTGTGTGTGTGTGTTGCTATGTGGCCATTTAAGGGAATGGTTTTATGCTCACTAAAACGAACAAAAAAAAAATTGACACCATCCGACGAGCACACTTTATGATCCCCCCCCCCGTAGCTTGAGAGCTTTCACAGGAGGGGAGGGGTGGGGAAATGAAGATGGAGCGCAATAAATGATAGCTCACAGCACTGCAAGCCAGCCAGGGGGCGCCACCGAAACGATAAACACTTGTTTTATCGGCACAGAAAGAGCAGGAAATTCTGCTCCATTATGGCTCCTGCCGGGAGGATAGAGCGCACCCAAATTGACGATCAAGTGTGCGAGAATAAATGTTTGCCTAAGTGAGGTTATGGGCACCGAGGCTACGGAGCACAATTTTATCATGGCCTACCTAAGAGGATAAACACCTAACGATGGATAGACATGACAGTTCATGATGGCGACGACGACGACGACGATGATGATGAAACACGCCAATTCTGCAGCGTGGTCACACAGCAGCCTGTGGTCTGTGATACTTTGCTTCATTCTTTTCTCCAGCTCTTTTTGTTTGTTCGTGCGCGTTGCTCTTGCTGCAGTTGCCTTCGTTCGTTATCTGTGTACACACTCTCGTACACCACTCACCGGCCGGAGACCCATTGTTGGGACGAACTTTTGCTCGTGTCAAAGGTGAGTGAAACCATTTTGCCGGTCTTGCGGTGGCTTTTTGCATCACTCGACGTGACATATTGGAGCAGGCGATGGATAAGGGAGCCGTACCCAAGGCTCTCGGTGTGGTGAGAAGGGGCAGATAAGCTGGCGATGTGCCTAGACATCACCATCATCATCATCATCATCTTCATGTACTCCTTAATCTCTCCCGTTGGAGGTGCACCATGGGGAGCGTTATGTTTTTGCTGCTGGGGTTGTGCCTAAACCCTCCGCCAACTTCTGAATCATCTTAACGAGATCAACATACCGAAGGTCAGTTACTACGGCTATGTACACATGTGCGCTGTTATCTTTATCGCTTATGCTTGCTGTGTGACACACCACACAAGGCGAGGGAGGCAGGCAGAGATGAATAACCAGACGGTGTGACATACACGGTAAGCTAATACAGTTGCCGTTTTTTTCTGGCCGTTCACACAAAAACTATTTCCAGAATCTGCTCCACATCCCCCACCTCAAAACCGCACGGACTGTGAATCATCTATGGTCGACGACCTAGTGATTGCATAATCTTTGGACTCGGTGAATGATTAGAAAGTGTCAGAGCTGTATTTTTTTTTGTAGAATGGCGAAATATTCCAATGTATTGCGCAAGCAAGCTGCGTCACACCGGGTTCTGGAAGTCTACCGGCGGCGGGACCATAACACCACAACGCCACAATCTCGGAACCTTCCAGAGCAGGCGCGCTCAGTGCTTACGCGAAATTGTGAGGACACTTTTTCGAGCTCAAAGTATTCAATTATATTAATGCAAATGCGCAGTAAATCACTCCCCCGAGGTTAGCCGGCAGAGCCCCACGTAACACCGACTACTTACTGTGATGACGGTGTAGAGTGATGGCACCGGCAGTGTTGCAATAGAACACGCGCGTGACGTTTATTCGGATGAAAATGGAACGATTTATCAGCCATCACCGGTATATCTATGTGTGTGTGTGTTTGTAATTGCATCGGTCGGTAGAAAGCCCCCGCGGGATTTCCTTCATTTCCACCGGAACGACCACTTCCCACAGCATCACACTGCGTTACCTGGTAACGGGTGATGGGGGTGGGGAGGGATTGCTATGCACACGGAAGTTGTATTTGCACAATGGAACGTCTCTCTCTCGCGCTCTCTCCGCATCTGCTCTTCTTACCCTTTTCTGGTGGACTTTCGTTTGCTCCACTTCCATCGCAGTATGTCATGAGAATTACTCACTCCAAAACAAACATCGCGACGGCGCGTGTATCATCATCGCTGATGAGCAACTCTGGGATACCTGAGGGAAGGGGGAGTGAGAAATGGCCAGTGTTTGCGGATAACGATGGCAGTGACAGCTCCTTGTACGACTGATGCCTTGTGTCGGTTGCGAAGAACGTACGCGAAAGATGGAAAGCTCTCTAACTTCTTCGCCAAAGGATCCAAACGATATATGTGCCACCCGGTAAATGGATTGATTATTTTTTCTCTACAGCCGTTAATCTACCGGAAAAAGGGAGCAGTATCCCCGCCGGAAGCAACGTTTTCTTCCGTAAGGTGGCGCGCGTCTTGAAGGGTTGTGAAGCGATGCCGAAACCCAACAACAGTGGCCGCAAGCAGAGAGTATGCGGTGGAGAATACTGACGGGAGCGAGCGGAAGGGATACAGTTTATGAATGAAAGCGTTCCGTGCGAGAGCGAGACGGGTGCGCTTTGTTTACGCGGATGGTTGTGTAGGCAACCCAGGGGGGAGAGGGCGGTCTGGTGGGTTAGAGAGGACTTGGTGGATTTGCCGGCTGAGTGTGTGCCAAACCGAACGCAATGTGCCAGCCCAGGGCGCGCGCGCACGCACGCAAACACGCACACATTCAAGAGCGGACCGGCTGATTGCGTGTCGTACACAGGATGCTTTCGGTTCGGTTGTGTGCGTGTGCAGTTCGGGTTGTGCATTCGTGGGAATGTACAATGGGTAAAGTAAGTGTTAGAAATGATAGAAACATTTGAAAAATTCTCTTCATATCTATAAACTTACGTTGCGTTAGTGATGGAAAATGTAAGCTGAAAAAGGGAAATTTGGTACAAAATTAGTATTCAACATTTTTTAAATAATTTTATTTTAATTTTTATGAACTCGTAGTCGTTCACTTTCATAAATACCGGTGCATCCGATAGTTATTTTCTAGTAAAAACCTTCTTTCTTTAGTAATTACATGTACGTAATTATCCAATCACTGCGTTTATTTATGATAGCCCTATTTAAATAAATTTTAAATAATTAGTTTAAAAATGCATTAAGTGTCTTCAGAGAACCATCGGGATGATGCGATTAACCTTTATCTATTATTGATAAGGTATTATAATATCAACAGTAGGAAACACTTCCTGATAGTTAAGTGTATGCATACTAAAATCAAATGATTTAAAATACGTGCACTGTACAAAATGCGAAATATTTAGCAAAAATGTGTAACTGGTTAAAGCAGTTTGTATTTGTTCCATGTGAATTCAATAAACTATAAACTTAAAATGCAAAAAAATAAACAAACTGTTTGTAAATATGTCTGTGTTTTTTTTTGTTTTAATGTCCCTTTTGTAATTTCTTAAACACTAATTTTAAAAACAAAATCAATATAACAAAATTAACATGAATCGATCCTATCCAAAGAACATTGCTCGATAATTAAAAGTAATAATACAAATATTTGGATATATAAATTTCATTAAATTTAAAATAATTTGAAACGACAAGAATTGCTGCTCCATGTAAAATCAATAAAGTACAAGATTTAAAACGTAAACATAAACTGTGTTTCTTAATTTTCTTGTTTAAATTCCCCTTTTGTTGTTGCCTTTCATACTACAGGTATTCCCTGATATACGTCATACTCGATATGCGCGATTTTGCTATAAGCTATGATTTAAATTTTACAGTTCTTTGAGCAAATTGTACTAATTTGACTCATCGGATGTCAAATGCAAAATAAATTCCCTTTCTGTCAAATTTTAAAAACCATTTTTAAGGTACAAAATTGTGATCTTCAGTTGAACTCAGATTTAATAACTAATTTAGTGGCTAAAACCTACCACTTCGAGCAAAATTATTCGAAAATTAGCTATAATTTGACTGAAAACCTCGAAATTTGACTAACACTACAATTCGAGATACGCTATTGCCTCCGGTCCGCATTAATAGCGTATATTGGGGAATACCTGTACACTTCTTAAAAATCAATAGAACAAAATTAACAAAAAACGACACCGAAAGGAAGCTTCTAGTTATATTCTGCAGAAGAAAAAAAACACCAACAAAGTTTTTCTGTCCCTCATTCACACTAACCTAGCTCACAGTGCCGGTACGAGACGAAATGCCACAGCACGAGCGCAGCCGGCAGCGCTCATCAGACGCGACCCTTCACGCATTGCCCTCAGTACGAAAGCAGGCTTGCGACCGACCGGGTGCGCATACGTGTAGCTACGACGTTTCCCTCGACCGAATTTCCGTACCGTTGCTCGCCCTCGCAAGGAAGAGAAAACGAACGTACGAAAAAAAGCAAAACGATCAAAAACTGCCGTGCGATTTTAAACGTGAAACAAATAAAAAAACGAAATAATTGTGAATATATCAAATCAACACAGCGAAAAGTAAGTGTCACATTTAAAACCAACACAGACACAGACGCAGAAAGCAGTAGTGCAGTGAAAAGGAGTCATTTCGCTAGATGAAATCCTTTGCAAACGTGTGAAATTCGATAACACTCACTTTACATACCCACACACACACGCATTTGGTTTGTTTTTTATGCTTCTTCTTGTGGCGGATTCGGTTTAAGTTGCCCTTTACGCCTTTAAAACGCAAATCGGTTTTGTGTGTTGGAGCTGAAGTAATCTCTTGCACAAAGTGTGTGTGCTGTGTGTGTGCTTCCCGGCTTATCCCCTGTGAAACCGAGCCTAACAACAAACCGGTGTGCCGGTATTGGTTGTGTTATCAAAGTTGAGCAAGTTGATCTGTGCCCCGCGCCTTGCTGTTGACGAGAACGAATATTCGAATCCGAAGTTCGCACAGCAGAGATTAAGCGATTTTTTTGGAGTGAAACAATTGTGCGTCTGTGTTCTGAATCCGCTCAAACAAAAAAAAATAAAAAGGAGCAAATTACTGCGTCCCATCAACCTCATCCAAGTACCCGACGACAAAGTGTGCCCGTGAGTGCATGTGGTGTCTGGCTCTGTCAATGTGTTGTTGTTGACATACGGCGTGTGTTTTTATGCAATAAAGTTGTGCGCGATTCTTATTGAGTGCGGTTCGAAAATGATCGAAAACTTCGAGTCCAAGATTACCTTCGAAATACCGACCAATCTCGACTTTGACAAGCTGATCCGGGGCAACAACTACACGCTGTTCTGGCAGAACCTGCACCAGCAGCAGCAGCAGCAGCATCACTACCAGGGCACCGTCGCCAGCGGTGCGGCAGCCCGGCTGGCCGCCGTCGGTACGGCCGGTGCGTCGGCCGCCACCGCAGCCGCAGCGGCCACGTTCGGCGGCATGGGCTCGGACGGCGGCGGCAGCCCGTTCGGCGGTGGGTTCGGTTCGTCCGGCTCGAGCCTGTTCGGGGGCATCGACTACAGCAACGGCAGCAGCGACTACGGCCTGCTGAACAGCCTGCAAACGTTCGCGAACCGGGGCCGGGATGGGCTCGGGGTGGGCCCCGGCACGGAGCAGATGCTCGACCCGACCTACGAGCGGTTCATCGGTGACGTCTGGGTCGGCATCGTGCTCACGCTCATGATCCTGTCGTCGATCTTCTGCATGTGCTCCTGCTTCCTGTATCACAAATTTCGCCAGTGGCAACGAAACGGTAAGTGCGCGATAAATCACCCTCACCTGTAGCACCGCAACAGGATCGTTGTTTTTTTTTTGCACCGCACCGGAATGCAATAACTCTGAGAACTGTGGCGGAGTACTGCTCTGGGCAAGAACTTTTACGAATATATTGCTGTAACTAGGCGCAGCCTAGTTCGAGCATTCCAATGTTGTTTTATTTGTGTTATGCCCCTTTGGTGCACAATCGTTACAACTGTTGGACCAACAGACCAACGCTTCAGTTCCTTTGTTCGGGGGAGACTACAAAGTTTGGAGAGCTTTTTATCTAGAAATTCAGGCTTTGATATCTCTGGACGCACAACATTTCGGCAGAGCTCTGTTGGGTCTTATGCACCTTCGGTGTTTTGTTGAGTGAACAAACTTCTGGTTTTGAACCATATTCTTCCAACTTCCCGGTGTTTAATGCTACGCTACGGAGCAGGAATGTTGATTGGAATTGTGTTATGAGTTTTCGGTAGTCTTCAGGAAGATAAGAACAGTATGCTCAGTATATTCTAGCAGCAGGACAATTTCTGCTATCTCCGGTGGGTTTTTCTCCAAAGCACGTTTGCCTAGACCACGTCTGAGGTACGTCTGTGGGAACCTAGAACACACACACATGTGCAGCTGCTCGAAAAGGTAAAAGGACCCCCTTTGCTCTAGATAAGGTTCTCCCAATACACATATTTCCCCGAAAAACTAACAACAATTTGCCGTTGGATGCAACAACACACACACATACACCCTCCAATGTAGCACGCTCCTTTCCGGCAGTGAGAGTGGTGCAAAACTTGCTCGTACGCGGTAGCAGCAGGATCGGATCGTCAAACGGAACTGTGGAGCAGTGGCTTATCAAATTTATCCCTTCGGCAGGATGGATAGAGCATTGGGAGGAGGTTGGTGAGCTACATGCTGGCAAAACCATCCCCCCCGGGTAGGCAATGATACCTCTGTGTACGGTTTGTGTACCGTTTCCAGTCGGAACCGAACGGAATGGTGGTTGAAATAAAGCACTGAGAACCTCTCCAAAAAAAGCGACACACGAAGTGCACACCACACCAGAGCTGATTGACATTAATTTAAGATAAACTCTGGGCGCCTCCGGAGAACACTGCCAGCACTACCGCACTCTGGTTGCCTCCTCGTAGACCCCCTTCGCCGTAGAGATATAGGTACACCACAAAACCTGGCTGAATCGATTGTTTTGTGTGTGTTTTTACTCGATTACTGCTTCCAATTTTTACTTTTTTGGTTTGCTTGTTGTGGTTCCGGTTTGCAAAATCGAACTTCCTCTTCTTGCAAATGTTAAAAGTTTTGCTTTTCCATCCGGAACACGAAGCAAAGGGGGTAGCATTTGGTGTGTGGTGTGTACCCTTCCGGGCGTCCTGATACGCGCGTACCGCGACGTCCATAAATATGCCAACTGTGGCATTTTTTTTTTCTGGGTAGTGTTTTTGTTCTGTTTCCGGCATTGGAGGGACGAGCTGGTAGAAGTTGTTTGATCACTTCCAACCACAATCGCCGCCCGCGGCTTGTTGCTCAATTATGCATTCGTAACGCGGGCGGGCCGACCTCCAGGACATTTGGGGCATGCGAGCGGGGCACGGACGGATTTCCTCGTTGGCCAAACATTTTATTGATGAAATTTATCGCTCCACCATCGCTCCGGCACTACTTTTGGGGTAAGGGTTGGTTTTGCGGCTTTGCAGTAAAAAATACAAAACCCCGAAAAAAAGCACACACCCATCCCTCATATCGCTCATTCGTATGCGCAACGCCCGACAAACTTCCGCGTGAGCTCTCTGCCGGGTTTGTCGGCAAAAAACAAAAAAACAGGTTAACCAACCTGTTTCCACACCAGCGCCGCACCGGTGCGAGATGATAACCTTGAACATCAGCACGCAGCAGCAGCCTCCTACCCAAGCTGCTGCCGAGAGTGATTTGTGTTTTTATCTACCATTTAACCGCGCCATCTCGCGGCAATTCGATAAGGCGTGCGCGCGAACCACTAATCGGTTCCCGCTTGCCTTGGATACGGTACGTACGTGACACGTACGCCGGAGAGCGCGCGAGAGAGCGGAGCTTTTGCGATCGATTCCGAACGGTCTCCACACAGGTCACTCACACGCCTCGCATCAGCTTCTTCTAACGGTGCTTTCGCACCGGCTTTTGCGCGCCATAAATACTAATCGAATGTGTCAATTATCCTTCCGGCGGCCGGAGGGTGATGGGCGGACATAGCGCAGAGGTATGTGTGTGTGTGTGTGTGACCTTGTGCTGCTGAAACTGGAACTGCAAATGAAGATTGATCTAGGGTTCTGACTGGCAGGCAGGCAGAATCGGCAATTGTGGCAGGCATCTGCGACTCCTTCCGGAAGCTTTTTTGTGCCTTCGGTGTTTCGATGTCCCCAGCTAATCTCCCTCAATATTGTAGGGTCGCTTGTTTTTTCGGGCAACAAATTCTACTCCATTAGTGTCCCAGTTCCAGGAAGGGGAAGAAGAAGAAATAAAAAAAGGAGTGAAAGTTGAACCTCTGAATGCTACAGAACCACAAGACGACCAAGGTGACTCACGCTCCAGGAATTTGGGCACTGGGCATAGAGCTGCAGAAGAGGGCACCGTCGTCTCATCATTCATTATTACCAGTGTGGCAGTGCCTTGGAAGTGCGCTCCGGCCGAGGTCATTCTTGAAACACAGATAGGCGGTAGCACAGCATATCACCGCATCACGCCAGGCAGACACAATCCAATAATTTCATTCCGAGCGCTGGAGTTCCGCTCCATTCCTTGTTGCCTTGCTGCCCAGCGCATGTTGTGATGCGTCCGACGTCCAATGACGGCGACGACGACGACGACCTTCCACCACCTTTCTCAAAAACAGTGGGATCTCGCACCAGCTAAGCGGTTTCGATCGTTTTGTTCGCCGGGCTCTTACGCTGTCTTACCTTCTTTTAATCCTTTTATCTGCCCGGGTCCATATCGCCTCCGACCGGGGTCGTACCGGGCTTTGGTGAGCTTGATGTCCTTTTTTGTGTGCTTTTGCTGCTGCTATTCATTCTTTGCCCATCGCTATGGTGTGCTGCTATCATCATCATCAGCCCAAGTGACGATTGCTCAAGCTTCTACGCCTTCGACACCGACACAGCGCCCCTTCGAACCGCCCGGGAATGGTAATTGGAACTAATGGATTTCGTTCTATTTGGATTAGTTTTTTCCTTCTCCTCCTCTTCCTTTGTCTCTCTCTTTTTCTATCATTCCCATTGTATGTCCCTATCTCTTAACTATTTTGTCCCAGGATTATGTATACCGGCCCGCCACTACGAGTCCCAATCTCGACCGCTTACCTTCTCTTCTTCCGGTTGTGCTGGCATAAAGAGCCTGCTTTTTTTTTGGTACAAAAAAGTGAACCCACCTTCCTTCAACTGCCGCTAAAACCGATCCTGTTTTCCATGTTTTTCTGCTCCTTCTCCCTGATCGTTGTACGCCACATTGTTTCTAAATCTATCTGTTTGTCTGTTTTATACGTGCCACTCTGTCTTATGTCTCTGGCCATGGGGTAGGGTAGCGTGTAATAAAACGCAATAAAATGTTACTACCACACTGGTTCTTGTTTGCTCCGTAGGTCCTTTTCCGCTTGCGCGTCCTCCCCGCTCATGGAATTGATGGCCCGGATGGTCGCGGTGACCCAACGGCACGCTGGTACAGGTGTGTGCAAATGGTGCGCGTAAATGGGGGAAAGTATGAAGTCGGATGAGATCGTTCGGGCGAAAAAACTGGCATGGCATTAGCTCACCTATTTATTTTGCCAATGTGTAGCCCCAATTTGGACCTAGTAGTGTAATGTAATCGTGTAGGCCCACTCTGTTGCTCCCTGGAAACAGAATTGCACCCTTGCTTTTGCAATCGCTATCGCCATATTGATACGCAAGGGGCCGCAGTGATTAGAATCGGCAATCAGTTCGATCTGGACTGGACGATGGCTGCCATGACTCGGGTAGATGACCATTACGTGACCATTACGCCTTTCGATAACCGGTCTCTACGCGGAACAAATGTCCAAATAAAGTTGCATCACAGCTCGGCTGAATTGACTTCGCTGGTCACGGTCACCGGCATCAAGGGTCCCTGTTTTGCACCCTTGACCTTCCGGGACATATGTTCGAATTGGCTCCGGAATCGATTAGAGCTGTCCGCCGCAAAACCCGAACGCCCAACTCGAATAACTATTGTATCGAATGCATCTGCACGTGACTGCACTCGCCCTCTCTCTCTCGCTACACGTTGGCTGGGCAGTTCGATCGCTTCTCCACTCCACCGCGGCTCGGTGCTTTTTATCCCGCTGTTGGTGTCTCTGCAGCCTGCAACACAATAACAGCGATAGTAAATAATAGCAATTAGAACCGAATGTGCCGCTGGAGGAACTGCATTCGAAAGAACACCAACCGAGGGTTGTGACCTCAGAGCGCAGGGGTGTACCCATTAGTGTAGCCTGTGCCTGTGGACGTTGACGCCGTTGGTCATGCGAGCAGGAAGTGGGTCATTAATCATGTTGCCATTGCCAACCTACCGGGACCTACCTCAACCACGCGGGCAACGGTGTGGTGGAACGCGTGCGCGAAGCAAACCGTCCAGAGTTGCAGTACGCCGAACCCGAGTTCTAATGTAGGGTTTTCGGAGGGTCTGTTGTTGTTGTTTTTTTGTTTCACTTCTTTCTCCTGTTTAGCTTAAAAATAGTGAGGGCGCCATTGTGGGTAGACCGGAACCATTTTCGGTGATTAAGCACTAAACTTCAAATCAAACTACAACACGAAAACTATTGACCTTTTGGGTTTTGGGTTTTTTTGGGGCGGGCATTGGCGTCTAGCCTTGCCTGCTGTCTCTAGCCATGACAAAACTCGCTAAAGGATGGGAAGGCAATAGAAAGAATAAAAGCCATTATCGGAAAAAATGGATAATTCCTGGAACAAAAAAGTTTCACTTCTGCTGCTTTTGTTGCATAGTTTTCCACTGTTGTGTGTGGACAATGGAGGTGGAAATGAAGAACCCCAGAGAACGGGCCGCCAGAACCCCGAATAACTCTCCACTTTATTAGTTGCTCGAAACAAAGCTCGAAACGATTTAGCTGCTCCGGTTCGGGGCAGGAAGCCTTAAATGGTATTGCTTGTTTTTTTATTGTTCTTGCCCGCGTCTACCGTCATCATGCCACCAGGACCGAAATGGCCCACCCTTGTGTCTAGTGTCAAAATGGTCGATCGAAAAACGATGTACGATCGAAGCGCGCGGGGTCGCTCGGGGCTCATCAATTACTCATAATTTGTTTGTTATGATGAGCGAATATGTTTTTCGGATTCGTTTCCCCCATCCGTCGCGGCAGACCAGCTTGGGACAAAATATTTTATGTCCCCTCGTCCCTTGTTCTCTTCATTAGCTGTGTCGAAGCGCCCTTGCTTTCCTTTCCTTCTCTCCTTTTTTCGATTGAGCTTCGTTCGATCCTAACTGTGACGGCGAATGTCCTTTTGCTTGTTTTTCGATTGGGCGAGCACTTGGGCAAGTACCAGAACGTTTTTGGAATTGTATCTCTCCTGGATGATGGTCCTTTGTTACCAATCAAACACACACACACACAGGCCAGAGAATTTTTCATCATTTTCCTGTTGACTTTCCGACTTTCCCCGGGTCTGCAAAACCAACTGCCCGATTGGCAGAATCAGAAAAAAATGGTGGAAAAGAATTTCATTCAACCGGCTTTTTCCTACCTGAACCCTGGGCCACATTGGCTTTTAACCCCCCCGGAGGAAGTGCGTACCATTGGAGCAAGGGCTTGGTAGTGAAAATTTGTGTCAATTGTCCAACTGTCGAGAAGCTAACCCGGAGCATATTTCAGGAAACGAACGAGAACTGCTGCGGCGGGGATGAAAAAAAACAAGGCGGAATGTACACTACTTTTTCCATAATTGAATTTCGAGCAGTCTCAAATTGAGTCTCTTGAAGCGTGCGCGCGGAGCAGAATGAACACGTAAATGATTTGCGCTGTGTGGTGCCCAGGGCCCACGACCAAGGGGCCAGCAAGCTCTAGCGAAAGCTCGGAAATCAATCAATGCCAGTTCGTTTAATTTCGTTGTTTTCAATGGCATTCTTTCTATTTTTTGTTGTTCGTTTGTTGGGGCACGTTTTGGACTGTTTGGAAAGTAATCACACGGCGACTCCAAACCTGCGCGACCTTGGAACTTGAAATCCCAGTTTTTTTCCAGTACCATTCCGGGGCAGTAATTTTTATCAGCAGAGCAGCCAGCGTGTAGCCAAATACCTTCCCAAGAGTTTGTTGTTTTCTGTATTTCCTTTCGGGGTCTTTTTGTGTGTGTGTGAGTATTCCGCTTTGTTTTGCAATGAATTGCTGGGACTGGAATTCTTCGTTCCCGCGCGCACTGGAACACTGGTGGTGCGGGAACTCAGGAAACGTCAGGCTTCTCTATTCGCTGTCATTCATCCGGATGTGTGGGTGTTGCGTGCAAGGCTGCAATGGGACACTGTGCAAGGGCGAGGGCACAATCAGGAACATGATAAGAAAATGCTCACAATCGAACGCGCTAACTTGGTTTCGAGCGTAAATCGAGCGAAAAGCGAAGAGTGTCTCGGTGTTCCGACCACGTCCCCTCCGACAGCAACAACCTCCTGATGTTTGAATGGTGGTTTTTGGCAGTAGCGCTACTGCTGGCATTGCGTAGCGCTCTTGTACGCTCCTGCAATGTCTTTGAAGATTGTGCCCAAAACCTTTCGCTTAACCTTTCCGCGCCCGCTCGGTCGATCAGCGATTACGATAGCGTTGCTTTCATGCTCCTGCTGTCGAAGAGACCAAAAAAAGAGGAGAGAAGCTGTAAGGAAATGAAGCCCCTTTAGAACCTCTTTTAGTGCAACGTATCTCTCGTAGGACCACGTACTGAAAGCTGCCTTTGCCTGTGCCAAGAAGCCGCACGTCCCGCACGAGGTTCATTATCGGTACACACACACACACACACACACAGCGGAAAAGGAAGTGACCGGAACATATTTTTCTTGGCCGCACACCAACGACCGACGACACTGCGACAACAGTTGAATGCGCGATAGCGCTCCGTTCACCTTGGGGAAATGGGGGACACCAAACCAGGGCCAAACGTCTCCCCCTCTGCCTTGGCGAATGCGCCAAACTTAAGTAATGACTATTGAACGGCCCTCCTAACACTCGTTACAGACTTTCATTTAATGGAACTGTCGTCGTCGTCGTCTCTGTGCTGCTCTTCCCTCTTCCTGTTAGAGCGCACCCTGAATGTCCCGCATTATACTGTGCAGCAATTCCTTTGAGGATGGCAATTTAAAATTTTTGTCGCCAAAAAATAAGAAAAAGCCACCCAATTCCTGCCACTTCGTCTTACGGGAGACGTCTCCATTCTGCTGGAAATTGATTGGCCACTGCACTGGCTTTCCTCCTCTTTTGGCGCTGAAAACGTTCGAGACGTTTGGGGGTAGCAAGCTCGCTTGCCTTGCCTGCTTGGATCTTTGACGTAAGGATATAACCCTAAAGAATTTCTCCAACAAACTTTGTTGGAGCTTTCGCTGTGCTTTGCTTGCCTTTAGTAGGGGCGGTACTTTTTCTTCTGGCCGGGTGTGAGGGACAGTGTGCCTTTAAAAAAAAAAGGAGGATCATATCCGCCGGCCCTGTTGCCCAGAGACCCACCCGGCGTTGATGATGATACGTCGGAGCAGCGGACGGGACCTGGGAGGTCGTGAATTTTATGGTCGCTTTTTTGTGTTGCTGTTGTTGTTGTTGTTGTTTGAGGGCTTCTGCCGGAAATTGCCGACTAGCAGCGCAGGTTGGTTGGTGCTGACTTTTGAAACACAGGGGAGGGGGAGCGAAGAAAACAACCCGACCGGTGAAAAACGAGCACCATACTTTGGTGCAAACGCGCAAGTTTTCGTAAAAGGATGGATGGAAACAGTTTTGCTGCCGGAGCACTAGCCACCTCTGGCTCAGTTTGAGACGGCCAGACGGCGTTGGGTTTTACTTCCGAATGGTGCAACAAGAAGCGGCACAGGAGGGTGATTATGATTGACGTAGTTTGGTTTTCGTTCCAGTCGTTTCGGTGCAAAGAATCTTCGCTGGAATGAAAAATGGCAATCCTAATTAGGCATGTATACAAGCCGTCAGCTCGCTTCAGAGGCTGCCGCTTGATTGAACCTTTAGCGCAGCACGCAGAGCACGTCAAGTGAACTTGACCGGAAGCGGGTACAGGGTTTCGTGTAATTTCTTGCCCTCTTCACCGTGCCTGTTGTGTCCGTTGTGTCCGGTACCGGCCGAAACGAAATTCGAAAGAACGAGCCAATATTTTTGAGGACACAGCCGACATTCCCAAGCACAAACGCCGGTGTGCACATTTTGAAGGACAAAGAATGTCGGCCGCTCGGCGGGCAGCGAGCAATTTTTGAGGTGACATTCCGTGCGCGGGGGAAACATTCTTCGAAGGACATCGTATTCTGGGGGTGCTTTTTCTCTCCTAACCGCCCGACCGATGCGGCATTTCAACTGGACGGAGGAGGGGTTTTTTTTTGCTGTTACCACTCAAGTAGACATTGAAAAAGTGACCAAGATGATGTAATGTCGGTGCGGTGGGGCAGAAATTCTTGGGATGGGATAATAAGCGCGGAACCCTGTGACGCAAAGCGTGTAATGATGGAACTCGGCTCCGTTTAGGACGGTGGATTATTACGAAATGAATTTCTATTAATCCTACTACTCGTACCGTGCGGTGCTGCTGCCGGTCTATGGACACCGGAAGGTGTCTTTGCTCACTGAAGGTGTCCTAAACCGTGCCACATCAAGCACCACAGCGGTGTCACAGCGGTCGCGGTAGCTGAAGGTTTGACGATGAAAGAATGGAATTCGTTTAGCTCGTGTTCGTACGCCGGAGCCCTTAGAGAGCCCCCGTCCATTAGTTACGGGCCTCTAGATGCGCGAAGGCATCAGTGTGGCTCTGCAGCAGAAGCAGCAGAACAGGAAAGCCTCTGGAGCAGCAGTCATTTTTCTTGCTGTGCACTCTCTTTCCGAGCCTGCCCTGATTGCATCGTTTTCTCAGCTTCGCTTATCCGCTTACCTTTAACGACGCAGGAGCGCAGGAAGCGACGGTTGACTGATTACACCGGGAAGCAACGCGCAAGATGGGGCATAGGGATTAAGAAATACTTTAGCCTCCCCCCCACCCCAATGTGCACCACGTACCGTTGAGGTACACATGAAAGGGCCGCGCCAATCCCAAGAAGAATGTGGCACCTAGTGCCGCTTCTTGCCTGCTCACATGGCTTCAACGGTCAAGTGTAAGCATCATCCGGATGGTGATGGATTTGAATGTAAAAGAGCATCTTTTTAGCACACCTTCGGGTACGAGCTTCGGCACATCAAACCATCATCCATCCGGCTCTGCCAAGAATCGATCAGCTCGTGTTGTGGTCGTTCAGCAATCCATTAGATATCCCATCCGGTTGGTATGGGCTGCTGTTCCATCCAGAAGGGGGTATCTGCTCGTATATTTGCATTAATTATTGGACTGCTCTGTTCACCCATAACCCACAAATCCCGGGTCTTGCCGCTGCTCTGCCCGTGACCCCGGCCGGCGTGCGGTTTCTGAACGATGGTGAGAAGCTCGCGCTCAGAATATCGGAGATTCTTCCCGACCAACTTCTCGGATTTTCCGCCCGGCACACAAAACCACCAACTACCGGAACCACAGTAGTTGGGTTCAGCTCTCTGTGTACGTGTGCCCGTGTGCGCTGTTCAGTTCTTTTCCATCGCCTCGTTCGTGTGCGGAAAGCAAAAGTCTCCATCCACAGCACTAACACACTCACTATGACCACGGAAATGGTGCGGGAAGCTCGTCTGAACAGGATGCGGTTAACGGGCTGGGGCAGTTGCAAAACCCAAATCCAAAATGACGTCCCGTTTGCAGGGTTGTGCATCATCACCACCAATGATGCCTGGCAACGAATGTCTTGAGGTATGATTCCATCGACTATCATCATCCGGAGCCTTCGTTCTGCTTGGGAAGTTTGAGGTCCAGAGATGCAAAATAGAAACGTTGTGTGTGTGTCTTGGGGTGTTCTCTGGTTGTTGATTCGCCCAAGCACGCCCGAGATCCGTCCGATAAGAAATGTGTTGTTGAAGCCTTGCAGCCTGGAGTAAGTTTTACATCCGGTTTTTTTCCCAGTGCTGCCACTCGTGTTGCATGGGGAAGAAATTGAATGCAATCTGTGCATTGTTGCCTCCCGGGCTCGGACAATGTTTACTGGAC
>VTWG01020073.1:0-13028 GCA_008817895.1 Anopheles fontenillei | reverse complement strand
GTGCTGCGGCCCGTGGTGGTAGCCGTGACCGTGGTGCGGCGCACCGTGCGCATGGAACTCTACGCCGTGGTACTTGTTGTACGCGTACGCCTTGGCCGTCGTCGGGTAGGACTGGGTGGAGTACATGTGCGAGGTCGGCGTATCGTAGCCCTGCGTAAACTTGTGCACCTGGGGCGCCACGGTCGGCGCGAAGCTCAGCGACGGCGTGTACCCGCCGGACAGCGGCTGCGAGTAGGTCGTCGGCAGCAGCGTCGTGTCGGTGTTGTAGGTGGTCGACAGGTCGGCCGCATCGCCGCCAAACTTGGGCTGGATCGCGCCGAACTGGCCCGCCTGCACGTCACACACCGTGCCGGCGACGAGCGTCGACAGCGGGGCGGAGAAGATGCGGAAATTCACATCGCTGTAGTCCAGGTCGGCAATCAGGAACACCGGCATCCGGTCGGAGATGACCCACACCGTCTCCTCGTCGTCAATCTTCACGTCCGCCGGGAAGACCAGCTCCACATCGTCCCGGTCGACCACGCCGTGGTACTCCGGGCTGTACGGCAGCGACGAATGCCAGCAGCCGACCGCGTTCTGGTCGATCAGGTTGAACAGCTGCAGCCCGGTTTCGCTCATCACGCGCGACGTCGTGTGGCTGTTCGGTCCGCGCTCCTTCAGGTACTGGAAGTCGTGGAAGCTTTCCTCCACCTTCGTCTCGTCGCGCAGGATGCGCGTCGACACGGTGAACTCGCGGTGGCTGGCCAGCGGCGAGAAGTACAGCGTGCGGAACCCGTCAGCCTGCGGCGGCGTCAGCGACATGCCGAAGATGCCCTCCTCGCCCCACTGGAAGTTGAGCCCGGCGACGTTAAAGTCCCCGCGGAGCGGATCCGGGAAGAAGAAGCTGTGGGCGAAGCGCCACGATTTGTTCTGCTCGAACGAGTACACGATCAGCCCGTACCCGAGCTCGTCCGACATGTACGCGAACGTGTCGTCGCAGCTGCGTCCCATATCGATGGCAATGTTGGCGATGAACGTGTTGGCGTTGGTGTCTTCCGGGCGGAGCTCGTACCGGCGCAGCCGACGGTTCGTCTTCAGATCCCAAACGTTCAGCGCGTACGGGCAGAGCTGCTGCGTAGTGTTGCCGATGCCGACGGTACCGGTGTCGAGGGCCCACAGCCGACCGCACTTGTCCGCCTTGATGCGGTATACGGTGGACAGACCGTTGGCACAGTCGCCCGCCACGTTCGAGGACCAGTCCGGGTAGGGGATGAGGGCCGGCGAACCGGACGGCGTCTGGTTCATGTCAATGTAGTTAAGCGTCGAGGGGATACCTGAAGGAGAAGGGGAAAATAGATAAGTTGTAAATGATCAATGATTTAGGTGCGTGCGTCACTGCTGACATTGATCGCTGAAAGCATCCTGAAGCGTACCGCGCGCGTTTCTTGCAAGGCCACATAGCTCCAGGAACCTGTATCTCCAAACTATCTCTCCAAGCGCTGCTCAGGCATTCGCCCCAAAGCACCTTCAGCTCGTCCAGTTTCACATCAGAAACTCAACCAACCATCAACTAATGGTTTATTCGGGTAGGTCTGGTGCGCAAGGTTTCCCTTTCCTCTTTTAGCCACCGTCATCGTCGCTAACTAGCTAATCCACTACTCACTTTCGAACCCTGACTCGCGGCAACCCGTGCGCGTCCTTGAACTTGGACACGCTCGCCTGAATGATTTCAGCGTGCGTTTTAGACGTCGTAGCTTGCCGAAAACGGAGCACATTATTAAATAAATCCTACCGTGAGGCTCTTGGATTTCGGTTGCTGTTGCTTGCTGCTAAACATGCTGTACGCTCCAAAAAAAACAACCATGTGTGATGCAATCTTGAGCTGATCAACCCGTTTCTGAAAGGGAACGTTCCAAAAGCACTTGCTTCGGATGTGTCAACCTTGCGGTGACCGAAGAGTAAAACAGCGTATTAGGAGATTTTAGGCAGCAGTAGATACCACAATTCCGGTCCGGCCCACCATGTACCAAGGCGTTTCGTGCCGTGGGTTTCAAGCGATTGCGGGAGGCGAAACCTATGCAAATCGTTTGCCCGGCGCGGCCCTCCGGCCCCAACCTGCCTAAGCCATCGCAGGCCTCCGCACGCTCGCAGAAAGCGCATTCGAAGCTATTTTTCATACTCCACCGTTTCGTTTTTCATTTTGACAGCTTGTTTGCACCGGGCACTGCACCGTGTGTGTGTGTGTGTGACAAGTAGTGTCTATGTGGCATGCGGTTTCTGAGTTGTGAAGTACGCGGCGTGCCTCATTTCGACATTTCGACTGTATGTTTGCTTCCGCTTAGCTGCTCGTTCGGGTGGCCCTAATAGCGCAAACCGTTTTCTTTTCTTTTTCTGCATTGGACGCTATTTATGACGCCACTACGTTTCGCGGCACTAATCATATTAAGAAGGGCCTGTTAGACGGTCAGACAAAACTAATGTACCAAGCGTCACCAAACCGCTTGCGACGGAGCTGGACCGAATGTCCTAATGTTGGCACCTGCTTTCAGCGCACTGCCAATCTGGTGGCTTGTTAGCAAACAGTGCGCGCTCGCGAGAAAGACGTGCGTGGCTCGGCTCAGAGGTTTGACAGATTAGCAGTCCCCCCCATTATACACTGTTGCAACCATGGCGCAGAAAAATTCGGTCACATTTCATGGCGCACGCGCTGTGACACCCCAAATGTCCACTGGTCCGTGGACTACGCGAGGTCTTCACGCGCTAACGTTCATCTCCAAAAATCCGAAAGCCCGAGGAGTTGCAAACATCGTGGTGCGTTCTTCGGAACGCTTTGCCCGGTCCCGTCTAGAACGTGGCGTTGCGGGCCCCAACGATGTCCAACCGCAGATGTCCTAGTTAGGCAGCGGTGCGGTTGTTTACACGGTTACACGGTTTTGCGTAAGGATGGTTTTGCTCGCTCGGTGTTGTAAACGGTTGGCGCCTCCCCATGTGTGTTGCGTTGTGAGGAGGTTCGTCCGTGCAGCACGTAGCGCCGTGTTGCGACGAATCATTAAGGTGCGCTGCTCAAGTGAATGGGTAATCCACACAAAAAGAGCTTAACATGATAACAGGCTGTTGTTTTTGCTGTCGATCTGCATGCGATCTAATTCCAACACATGTTTTGTTGTAATGACTGAAGCAGCCCAGTGGCATTATCGCGCGACTCACGAACCTATTCGAAAGCGGTTAATAAGCTGCAAACAAGCACCTGTGGGATAAGCTTCTTTGCAAAAGAGCAAGTGAATCGACCATCTCACGTGTCTCATAGTCGTGAGATTGGAATTCTGGAACAGTGAGTGAGCGTAACTCACAATCTTCACCGTCGTGAGTCCTTTGTTGCCACAACAAAACTAAAAAGGCTACGTTATGTAAATTGCTACCACAGTGTCCTTGAGTTCCGCCACAGACAGACCAATTTAGTCGCCAGAAAACAAAATCAATACACTCTCCAATTAAGTGGAAAATTTATTCCAAAAGCTGTTACATGGACCTATCGTCATTTCTGACGCTTTGTTTATTCCTTTTATGTTTGGATTTGGCGAGATGGTTTGTGCGACCCAAGGTTGCGATAAATTGTGCCGGGGAACTATTAATATCATTGCTGAACCAATCACAACCAACCCACGGAACGCTTTCCCTGCACCCGAAAATATGTGAAAAGAGTATTCTTAAACGGTTGTTTATGGTGTCCGGGAAGGCATGCTACCAATGCGAAAAGCAAAAAAATGTCTTTATACCGTGTCTGCAATTTAAATATCTTTTCTACCTCGTGCGTTCTCAGAATGCCAAAAACTGGAATTATGGAGCCTGAATAGGGTAGCCTACCGAACCCGAAAACAAATGCGTCAGCAGGTTGCAACGCCATCGGCCGAAAAAGATCGACCCACTGGAACCTGTTTCTTTTCCTCTTCACGCCTTCGCTCCCTCTCTCACTCTCTTTCTCTCTTCCTCTTCCGCTCAAACGCTTGTTTTGGGCCTTCCCGTTGACGTTGGCCGATGCGTCTTCCGATTTCGCTGACGCTTCAAACTGCTCCAAAACTGCTCTACATACGGACGGCAGTACGGCGGAAACAAACTTTTTTTCTGTCGTTTTCGGTTAATGCACGAGCGTGGGCATGTGTGAGGCGAGCGATGGGTGCGAGCTCCGAAATCAATGTAAAAAAAACAACAACCCCAAACGATGCTCCAATCGACCTGTCGGAAAGCAGTTTCCAGCGACCGCAGTGACGTCGACCGATTCGGGTGTAGGAAATTAGTCTAAATTGATTATTTACACTGATCCGTTTCGGAGAGTGGAAATAAGAGAGCAGAAAAAACCTTTCCCCAGGATTGATTACACCGAGATGCGGTAACTGCGTGTCGGTGGCATCGTCATCACCAATAAATCAAAAGCACACGCCCCTATTAGCTTCTTCCATTAATTCATCTGCCGGTTGTTGCTGCTTTTTTTTTTTGCTTTATTCCTCACGCAGAGCAATCAAGTGAATTTCACCCATCCACAAAAACAGACAAACAAACTACGGGCTCCAATAAAACAACAAAAACAAAAAAAGCGTGCTCGAAAACGCATCAAGCGAATCCAATCGTAACAGCCGCAAGGCAGCGCCGTAATCGACTCAATCCGGAGATGATATTAGAAACATGGTTGAAGGTGAGTGTCGATTTGAGTTTCAGTGTGTTCGGCAACTTCGGTGACGAAATGGTAAGCGCTCAAATGACAAATCGCAGCCCATTAAGAAATATTAACAGAAACTTAATTCTTTAGGATCTGCAGAATGGCCTGAAAGCTAATTAAGGCTTTCAAGTAAAACAATATATCAGTTTGTTGCCATATTTAACCAACTCAAACAAAAAACAAACCGTGCCATCGGCATGTCTTCACAGCTCCAAATTGTTTGTGGCACTATACGTCAACAGATTTTTTTTGGGGCTGGGCAAACTGGCAGGGCGAAATAATTGCTTAAGAACAAGCATTTTTTGATGGTAGAATGTTGACGCCCAATATGTCCGTTTTGGGACACCGAACCGGAAGAGTGAGTTTTGGGCAAATAAGACGGAATAGCGCTCTATTCTCTTTTGCTTGCCGGCTTTTGCACGAACCGAAACGTTACACATATTCAACAACGATAAATCACACTTCCAGGACACACGTTACTTACCATCCTTCCATCTTGGTACCGAGACGAACAGCTTGTTCTCCCAGCGCTCGATACCGACCGGCAGACCGTTCGTGGGCACGTAGTCGCCCCGCGCCAGTGCCTGTTGCTTGAGGCGTTGATTGGGGAAGACAAAGTCCAGCTGCTGCCAACTATAGCGCTCCTGGAGCTTCTGCGTTCCACTGACACTGCCGGCGGCCACCAGGCACACCACCATCAGCAACATTCCACCGTACATCGTGTCCTTATGGTTCAAACGTTTCTGTTTCTGATTGTGTGTCTGTTCGCTTCTGCCACTAAGGAACTTCTGTGCACAACTTGGTCCCAAAAACTTGGCTTCGGGGTAGCTTCTCCGGATCTCACACACTGCTCGGCGCGCCACTTCACAACAACTGATGGTTGGTCGAGCTCCGGCACTGGGGTTATATCAACAACGTCCGGCGCGAAACGCTGCGCCAGCGACGAACCTCCCACCAAACGCCCCGTGAGGTCTCGCAGGCCTCCGGTCATCCAACCGAGCACGAACAAACGAGCGAGAGCGTAAAACGTGCGTGTGCATCGATCGAGCCGCGAGCGAGACGGACGAGCACAAGAACGTACCTAAGAGAACAAGAGCATCAGTCAGAGAAAGGTAGAGAGAGAGAGAGAGAACCAAAGAGAGAGAGAGAGAGAGAGAACAAAAAGAGAGAAATCATTGCTTTTTGGGTCCTGGATGCTACTAAACGCAAGGTGCGCCTTATGATCCGTATCCAGGTAATGGCCCTCCGGTCAGCTGCAAAGGGCAGGGTATGTGGGTGAGACGCGGTAGGTCAATAAAATTCAGCAACTTCACATGAAGATTAAGACAGCCTGAGGACAGAAAAAGAGGAAATCGGGTAGTAACAGAGGTTGTGGGTGAGCTGAAAGGCGAGACAAACAATTTAGCGTCTTAATGAAGCTCAATTTTCGGGTGTAATCAACTTATTTCGATGTGTGAAGCTATTAAACCCGTGCTGACCAGTGGAGAGCAAACGGGTTTGAACGAATTTGAAGGTAAATTATGTTTAAAAGCATTTTAAAAGTCTGCTTAAGAGCCATTCATCACAGTTTAATGTACCATAAATCATTAAAATTAGCTCGTACTGGCACCATGTTGATAAAAAGTCTCCAGAATGTTGAAAAAATATTGAATATCAACCCTTGATATGATTTCCATGGGATCTGAAGTTAAGTGTTACACAATGTAGATAACTGCACGGTTTCAGAGATTCCAGTGCCGCGAATAAATGTATATTATGAGTTTCAGATGACAACTTTGTAAACATACTCCCAAGATGTCTAAAGGTTGATATCTCAATCTAGTCGTGAAAGTCAAATGGAGCTGAGTTCTACTCTCGGGATATTTCACTTCCAAGATATCCAACATTTTAACTAAGCATTTTTGTTTTGTTTAGATAAATATCAAATAGCTTGAATATCAACAGAGGAACTTTTCAGCTAGTAAATATCTTGGAAACTTTAGTTAGCAAATATATCTTCGCGAAAAAAATGCAATCAAATTTGCAGCAACTTTCAAGCAGCAATAAGTTCCCAAATAAATAGCCACCCTTGCCGGCCCCTGATGCATATTAGCTGAAAATGAACTAAAACTCGACAAAAACAGCCGTACCTTGGGCGTTCAATTCGAAGGTGTGTAAGGTCTCATGTGCAATAATCCAACAATTTACACCGAATCCGGCCAGCATTAGATACGGTCGTCGCCATCCCTGCCAGTTACTGTCAGCTCACCTGTCATTCTAATGGGTTAATTATGTTGCCCCCCGGCTCGCATATCGATTACCCGCGAGCGTCCAGCAACAGACATCAGTGTGTACATTAGGGACCGGTTTTCATGTTTACCCCGCGCTTTTTTCTCTTTTCTTTTTTTTGTACCTCCCTAACCAAACCCGGCCGCCGCACATCCCAAAACCGCGGTGCACATCTTCCGAGGTAAAAGAGAAATTCCCAAAACCACACCCGGGACGGAGTTTCGCACGGGAAATACCTGCACGATGGGTTTGGGAATTCCGCCGCGCGCTGGTTTTTCTGAGCCCACCTTGACCTCTCGCATGCAAGGAAATCTGTCCGCCGGTCGGGTCTGCCAGAACGGCTGCCCCGGTGTGCATTCTAGCGCGTCATGTACATTGCCGCCGTCTAGTCTTGCAGGGTATGCGTTTGGGGCATTGTTGAAATGCTCCGACCGAAGGGCAGCGTGCCGTTTTCTCCGCTACAAGCACTGCTGCTGCTGCTGCTACCAACGATTTTCCGCCCGACCGGCGATTGAGTCTAGACGGCGCGGGAAAGAGGCTGCGCCAACATCCTTAGCATTTCGACGCTGTGTTCGGTGGCGGTGGGATGTGCCTGGGAAGGGGAATGGTGTGGTTGGGCGAGTAAAAATAAACCCTTGCACGATTGTGCGCGTGATGCGAGCGGGGTGGGATCGACAATAATCAGCAATAATCCTAATAACAAGTTCGATCGCACGCACGCACTCACGAACTCTGCGATGCGGTGATCACGCGCAAACTCAGGGACCAAGCGCTGTGCGAAGGATCGAGGCGGTGACGCCATCCGTTTGGCGTTCCTTTCCCAATGCCCTCGATTGCTTATCGAGATTCTGACAGGCACAGAAACAGCCGCAGTCTCCTTTCTTTCTCAAACACGATTTAAATGCCTCCGCGTGAGTGTGTGAGTGCTGTATTATTAATGCATACAATTTGTGCAGAAAATTGGCTTCACTTCTGGAAAGGTGTGCAAATGAGATCATTGCCGCGATACGCTGGGGAGTGTAACGCACACCTTCGCCAATAGAGCATTTATAATAAATGAGGGGGAGGTGGACAGTATTATCTTTGGCTGGACGCAGTCTCAAGAAAGAAAAAAGACACACACACACCCGTTAATTTCGCGAAACTCCCAGTCCCACCTCCGACAGCCTTCGATTCCGAAAGAATCGATTGCCTTCCCTCTCTTGCCTATGGCGAGATCTTGCCAGCGCGAAGGTGAATGTCACGAAATTTTATGTTTCCAATTTTTATGTGCGCCTCCCCTCGTCAACCACGCACAAGTTCCTAGGCATACCGGCGAAGGGCTCTAGGGTGCTGGGCCTAAGGTTGGTTGCGACGTCCATATGTTTCGCCATCCGCACACACATATCCCTAAATTGGTTAAGCCGGTTGACGAAAACACGATCATATCACACGCATTATTCGTGAGCTGTTGCTGAACACAAGGTAAGTCTTTAGGTCGTTAATGGTCTCCCGCTGGTTGCAAGGCACTTCGTCACACACCGTTATATGGTGCCTAACCGGAAGGCCCGGGCCCGAGAACGCTCGTTCTCGTTCGAGGATTGGTGAGAACTTCGTGGTACCTTCGACGCCGCGGTGTACCAATTCGAGGGACCTACCTGCCGCAATTAGCGTGCGTCTCGGAGGTAAGCATTTCTATGATGAGGTGTCGCTGTGTTTCACGTTGCGCGACGACAATTAGCTGTCGCTAGGCAATCGCATTGTCGTTTGGGGTAATTTGAAACCATTTCCACCAAACCCACCAAGCATCTCCTACCCCCCTCGCGTTTTCATTTGAGATGTTAGGCTTTGTAACTGCATAAGTGGTTGCGGTGCCATGACCAGGATTTGGAGGTTTAAGAGCACACGTTGGTTTGCCTGTTGCGCGAAGTACGTAAACAAAACAAAAAAAAACAGCGTCCAAGAGAAGGTGTTCAAACGGGCCTGTCTTCAAATTGTTAATTACCGATTCATTAGCAAAGCGCGCAGAATGTTGCCTCCACTTGCTGCGGTACGCGCAAGATATTATCTATGTCAGCTTGAGGGGTCTTCTTAATTCTGTGACAGGGTTTTTTTTTGTTTTGCTATCCCGCGAAGCACATGGAGAAAGTTTCAAATCAGGTTTTTTATTCATGAAAACCAGAGCACATGACATCATGAGCTCGATACGTTATGCTTCGTTTTTTTTAAAGCGCCCAACAGTCTGTGGATACGTCTTACAGATCTTACAGATAAACTTTTTTGAGCTTCTGGCGCCTTATAAATGAATTCATTGATTTTAATGTTATGAAAAAAATACATGTAATTGCAATCAAGCATTAGAGACAAGCTCCGGATCAAATTTGAGCAATTTTTGTTAAAAGATTTTTTCTTCTCCTTCATTCCTTTCCCTTGTTCTTCTTCGCAAGTTTCGTTACCTGTATTCCACCAGCGGCATCAGTCAGTGAGGCGGGTCAGGAGCTTCGGCGGTGGCAAAGCGTAACCCCAAAAAGTGTCTTCGACTCGCTGACATCGAGCCCAAAGACACGCTGGTGCGTTCAATTATGCACGCGTCCCCGCCTGCCACTCCGTCTCTCCCGGCCGGCGATACACACCAAAGCGTGCCGAAATCGAATTATTTTCCACCCGACCATTTTACGCCTGCTTGCTATGGCACATTTGTTTCATTCGCCTTCCGACCACCCCTGACCCTATGTGCAAATCTCCCGGTTTCGATCGATCGGCTAATATCGATGTAATCGATAATCTGCCGTAAGTGATGCGCACGCACACTCCAGCGGTCCATCTCCACACCCCGCCATCCATCGTCGGCGAGTATCGGCTCATGGTTTTGCGCGGCTTCAAATGAAGCTAATTGGCGAGCCGCTCCGCCAGCTGATTTCAACAATTATCGTCCGTTTTTCCGTTTCTCAAAACGCCTTTTTTGGAGGTTTCCAAATGTGTGCGGCCCCGGCTAACCCTTCCAAGCGAGATCGCGACGCCCGAACACAAGAACCGAAATACTGTTCCACCAGAATGGTGGAAATTAAAGGAAATCGGACAACCGTGTGCTTGGAGGTTTTACTTCCGCCGAGCCAATTACACCGCCCTACCTCGATCCCCACGACAACCCTGCCGTCACACACACCCGCTTGTGTTCAGTGGTAGGGCACTGTCCAAGTTCCGCGTTGTTGTTCTAGGTCTAGGCGTCTAAGGCTCAAGATCATCGCTGGACGCGACCCCTGAAGGTCCGGCAGCGGCGGCGGCGGCGGTTGCGGCAGCAGCGGTATGTTCCTTTTGCGGATCCAGCTAACCAGTGAACCGTTGATTAGTGGTGCATGCGCCTTGGTTGGCAAAAACATGCCAGCAAGAACAAGCCGTCAGGGGCAACAAACCACCGCTTACTGTTTTTGTTGTTCTTTTATTGTGAAGAAGAGCATGTTGTCTGGTGGAAGGAAAACTAGGCTTTCGTGTGGCGCACTGACATCCTGACTGTTCAAGTACGTTTATGACTCAGTGCAGCCAGAAGCTACATTTTATGGTGATTGTAAAAATATACACACATCTTGGGAGATTAGATATGAACGCTGAGCTAAACTAATTTAAAATAATTTATTATCTATAGTTTTTTTTTTAAATTGACGTTTTGGCATACTAATGAGAATAGAATACCAAACTGGCAAAGGCAGTGGTATACTTTAAGCTTTGGCTTCCATTACTCTCAGTTCAAGTGTATCAGACAGTATCTGAACCGTGAACTGATTAAATATAAAGCTATGTAGTGAGATTAATTTAAGAAAACAATCAGTAATGCTATTAAAAGTGTCTGTGAAGACTTCAACGCGCCCCCACCAACCTCTATCGCATAATACTGTGGGCATACTAATGACACCACAGCACGGCACATCGAAAGGAAGGTTAATAATGACATCCAACATGAGCCTCGCTTGCCTTCTCCCACCGAGAGTGTCTCCTACACGTTTAGTTTATCGCTCTTCACGTTTAGCGGTTTGCTGTAAAACACTAATTTAAATAATTTGCACTACATAGATGTTTTATTTCGTTAAGCGACTGGTGTTCCACCCTACAGCTAAGCTCGGTCAAGCGATTAAGCTTCTTTAGCTTTCGAGAACATTCTCAAGGCCACCGGCAAGAGTGCGTTTAGCTAGGGTTCGATCAACAGGTGGTATGAGGTTATGTTTTCAAGGAAAAGCTTCAGTGGTTTATTATGTTGGCACACATAACCGTCCCCTCTTTTGTATAGCAGAAGCTAATCAAAAAGAAAGTAAACAACTGCAATCTTCGCCTGAACGATGATACCTATAGCAAAGGAGGGAAATGGATGATGACACGTCGAGACGAAAGAAAACAGATAATAAAAAGCAAGCTAATTAACTACCTCATTAATTTGCGTAACGCAGCTAAAAGATATTAGATTGTCCTGAATTCGGTAACAAATGTTTGTTACCAGAAGACACCCTATTTGGAAGTCACAAAAAAGGGTGGCGAAATGCATAACTTATATTTAGAAGACCTCTGGGCACCCCTTCCGACACTTCAGATGAGGCAAAATTCCCATTGCCAGCTTTCTGGTGTACGCAACCCAGCAACAGCTGGTGTACGAAAGGCATCACCAACATCCTGGAAATAAATCAGCAAAAGTTCTAAGAAGCGGATAAGATCGCGCCAAACTTTCTCTTTTCCGTGATGCGTAGATGTTCTGCTTCGCTCGCAGCACTAACAGCGAGCATAATTGTACTCAAATCTACCCACTCCAATCAGCTAGAAACTACTACTGCCCTGTCCCTGTCCAATTTTCGATGTCCGAGCATAACCTTCAAGTTCGTATAGCTCCGCGCGCAGCAAATCATTAATCTTGCGCGTACCGGCGCCCAGTACCTACCAAAAATTGCCCATTTCCGTGCGTTTCCTACCAAAACCGTTAAGAACTTCAACGATATGCTTTGGTGTTTTGAGTGTGTTTTTTGTGGTTCGGTTTGTCCTTTGTTTCTGTGTCAGCCGGATGGAATTTTCGTACCTTTGTCGGGTAAACTAATTCTTTCCCTTTTGCGGAGCGCATTAAAATTACTTCTCGTGTGCGTTTAAACCAATGACGCAATCGCTCGAGCACAAAAACAGCTGTAGTTTTTGTTCCTCCCCACCCTTTTTGTGTACGTCTTGAATGGTGTCCCATTGTCGGTGAAAGGTTTTGTTTGCTGAGGGACCACACGGTAAGGTGGTGCGCTTTGGAAATAGATCAATAATGTTGTCTTGTTCGTGATTTTTATAGCACCGCGCACGCACTCGGGACGGTCGGCTACGGTTGAAATAAGAAGTCCAACCGGACGGCCCATAAATCTCGTAACGTAAATTTCCGCTTTACAACGCTTCGGACGGAGGCATGAACGGCATCGATTCATCTTCTGCTATGGTAGGTGCTTTTTTTTAAAAAAAATCGACCGCCCCATTGTGACGACCCATACCGGTTGGCTGTAGCTGTATCCTTTCCGGAACATTTGGTTGATTAAATTAATCGTACTGGTTGTTCTGTCCAAGCAGAACATCCTATTTCATGGGATACAAAACGGCATCGAATGATGAAATCGCGTTCCAAAGTCGAGCGTTAAAGCAACAATCAAAAGCACCCCCAAAAAGCAACGCGTAACCGGTCCAGCGATTGACAGAAAACAGGGCGAGGAAACAAAGCATTGGCCGCTCAATACCGTCTCCGATTAGCGGGTGGAATCGAGCTGACGGACAGGGGCAAGGCCCTCAAGAACCGTGCCCACACCAGGGTCGCTTGGTGGGGCGAACGCCACCGATTCAGACCATTTCCATCAATCATCCATCTGCACAAGTGATCAGCTTGAGATTTAAAAAAAAACAACAACGAAAAAAAGTGCAAAACGCAAATTAGTTCTCACTCCCCCGGCTGATCCCAATTAGACGGGGGCGAACCGATGAGGCAAAGGAGAAAGGATGTGGCAGAACGCCTTTTTTGTGCGCGGTGCAGGTTTTCTTCCTTTTTTTTTCTTTTGCTCACTTTTAGAATGAGCTCACAAATCAGGTG
>VTWG01020068.1:0-11807 GCA_008817895.1 Anopheles fontenillei | reverse complement strand
CAACCATGCACAGATGTAATTTAAATATTTTCCGGTACAAATCACTTTTGTGCCGGTGCTGAGGTGTGTCGCTCGTCGCCATTGCATCGTCCTGGTGTGTGCATGAATGTGTATTTGTGTGGCAACTGTTAATTAGGTGCAAGTTGTGTGGTACAAGTTGTGTACTTGGGCGACCTAAGCGCTTTCACATTTTAATTACTTTCACGAATTTTTGCTAATTAAGTCGTCGGCTTGGTTTTTGGTTTAAATAAAAATTAGCGTTCAAAATTAACTTTATTTATTGATTTATTGATTTATTGATTTCTTTATTTCTTTATTTATTTATTTCTTTATTTATTTATTTCTTTATTTCTTTATTTCTTTATTTCTTTATTTCTTTATTTCTTTATTTCTTTATTTCTTTATTTCTTTATTTCTTTATTTCTTTATTTCTTTTTTTTCTTTATTTCTTTATTTATTTATTTATTTATTCATTTATTTCTTTATTTCTTTATTTCTTTATTTCTTTTTTTCTTTATTTCTGGATAAGATGTGGATAAGACGGCATTACTGCATTCTCATGACTCGAAAGAAAACGCCAATGTAACAATGTGTAATAAAAAAAAAGAGTAAATTTTCTTCTATTTGTTGAAAGCCATAGAAATATTTCTTTTTCCGCAATAACTTCAACACAACCGTTAAAACAAACATTTAATTATTCATTTGAGTTTACATCCTCCCACCGACTCATTTCCATTGCTAATCCAAACCTCCCTCCCCATTCGCACAAGGAAGTAATTTACAATTTTTCCCTATAAAACATTCTCCACCGTAGCTGGTGGAGGCGCAATTCGCAAGCCCAACAAAAAATGAGCACGAAAACAATGCGCAAAGCATAAATGCAAACTGCACACCAAAAAAACGGCCAACTAGCGCATAAATTATTCCGCGATCGCGTACCGAACGCGTACCATATTCTCTCGCTCACACACGTGCTCGCTCTCTCGCTCGCTCTCTTTTATGGTAACCATGCACACGGACAGGATGGTGTAGCTGGTGCTGCTGGTACTGCTGCTGCTGATGATGATGATACATGGACCGCAGGGCAGAAAATGGGAAAACTTTTGACTTTTCAAATTAATTAATTTGTTGACTTCACGGTGTTGGGAGCAACATAGCTCGCTGTTGCTGGGGGCTCGGTGTTGGGGTGTCACCATTTTAGAAAAGGTGTTTTTGTGTGACAGCATCCGAACCAAAAAGGCAGCAAAGCAAGGTGGAAAACAGCGGCCTGTGTATGTATCGGCGCGAATGGGTTTGGTGCATTGGTTGGTAATGTGTTTTCACCACCACCGTGCAAAAAACTGAGTCTATTCTGTGTATGTGGTGTTTAAAGTGTGTGTTTGAATGGGCTATGAATGGAGTATTTGTATTTTTGTGTTTTGCGTGTTATCCCTTTTCAGTTGCAGTTTGTGTGGGTGCGTATGTGGCGTAAGGGCTACTGTAGGCGTAGATAAAAGCTTTTCGATTGTGGGCCGTAAATGATTTTCCTGGGAATATTATTATCTCCCCTTTTTTTGTTGTTGTTTTGCACACATTTTGGCTGCAATTCGTTTAGTTTGGTTTAGTTCTGTGGTTCACTTCCACCGCTTCCGTTGGTAGTTTTTAACGATTATTTAATGGTTCTAATGGATTGAGGCATTGAGGCTTAGTGGATTGTGTGCAGCGATGCGTAGTTTTTCTTTTTTGTTTTCACTCAATTTCGCTGCATTCGCTGCCATTACGGCGTTAAATCGTGTCTATCAAATAGGTGGCAGGATTTAGTTTAGGTGGTGTATCAAATGAATACAATTTTACTTGAAGTTGGTTTTCACCGCGGTGAAGTTGGTGAGGAGGGATTTTAAGCTGGTGAAGGGCAGCTAAAATCTACTTAAGGGCTTAAAGCATTATTTACTGTTGCTAATTTTACAGACACCATATGATAAGCCCTTACAGCAGGCCCGAAGTTGCCATTTGAATCTTGTAACTAAGTATTTTGTCTTCATACTTTTGTAAAATGATCTCTTTTAAAAAGAATTTTTGATTTTATTTGCAACTTTTATCTATTTTATAATCAGATTTTTGAAGCCAATATAGGAGATGCTGATAAAAATTTAACATTTTGTTACTTATATGCTGTTTTAAGTGCAATTTCAACCTCGTTGAACGTTTGACGTCTTAAAGCTGTCGTCCTGAAGCCATATTTTTAATTTTTAATAAATGTGGAAAAACAAGTATTGATAACTAAATGACAAAATATCACAAATGATAATAAAGATCGCTAAAAACTGATTCTATCACATACATGTTTGCAGATAATACAATGTTTTTGTTTTTTGTTTTTTTTTTGTCTTTCCTCAAACTTATGTTCTCTACTCGGTTTGCTTCTATCAGTGTCCTCGGACAGCGTAGTTAGATGAAAATATTCTGAGGAATGTTCATGTTATCCTCATTCTTAACAAAAGTTTATTCATAATAGTGTTTTAGAACTTTTGGATCTATGATTATAGATTCTGCCTTGTCGGTGCTTGTTTATCTAATAAATAAAGAAATTAATTAATTGATTAATTTAAAAAAAAAACAAATGAATAAATATAGAATTAATAAATAAATGCATAAGTAAATAAATAATAAAAAAATAAATAAATAAACAAAAAATTAAATTCATACATAAATACATAAATAAATAAATACACAAATTAATAAATAAATAAATACATTTATAAATCAATCAATAAATTAATAAACCAATCAATCAATCAATCAATCAATCAATCATAGATCAATGTATAAAAAATTAATCAATAATTAAATTTAAAAAATATTTATCTTTTTTTTAATTTGTTCCTGAGAATTCATCTTATTGCGATCATGTATGATCTTATGTCATTAATTTAGAATACCAACTTTAGTGCAATTTAAACCTGCGTTCCTTTGCATCTTAAGGAACCTGAAGTGACTGTAATTGTCTATTTTGTTTCAAGCACTGAAGTTCCATTGGATTCTCAGTGGATTCTGCTTTAACCAATCGCACATTAATTTAACTTAATTTAGCACTTAAATTACATAATAAGTTAAATTTTTATCAAAAATACTAACAATATAATAAAATCGCTTTCATGGAGATAAAAAGCAAAGCAATATGCTACCCCCATCACGTGCAGATAACGATAAAGCAATCGTAAAAATTCGATTTGTAAAATTTGAAACTTTCCCCTACCCCTTTCTACTCATACGTTGTCCCAGAATTTCTCCCAAATTGCGATGGAGAAAAAACTAAAACACCAGCTTGAACAATGTTATTTTATTGGACAACAGTGCAAAAAACTTTCGTGCAAAAACCCAGTTTCGTGCCAGTCGGCAAACGTGCCTACATGGCAACAATTTTAGCTCCGGTTGGCTAATCTCTGTTTCATTTGTGCTGCAAATTTCTGCGCCTAATAAATCATCCACCCGAAAGAGGGGTCGAGGACAGCTCCCATCCTCCGGTGGGAGCACGAACAGTCCTCTGGAACTCACTCTCCACTCCTGTCTGCCCCTGTTCAGCGCGCTTGGGTTCTAATCCCAGCGCGGGAAGAAAGCGAGTACCAAGAGGACAGTGCAAGGAGGGGTTTTCCACTGTTTTGGAACCATGGAACAGATTGGGAACAGCATTCCAGAGGTCCAAAAAGTAAGTGCAAAGCGTTGCTCTCTCTCTCTCTCTCTCCCTACCTCTCTGTCGAGTCGTTCTCAGGGAAGCCGGCGTCACCATGTCGCACGTAATCATAAATTATCATGCAACAACACCTTCTGCCGACAAATGGAATTTGTAACAAATTAATGGAAGACACACCCGGCTGGTGCTGCTGCCGCTGCTGCGTGCCCTTTCTAGCAAACCAAACCCAACCCGAAGAGGTTGAGCTGAGAAGGATCTTCTTTTTGGGTAAACTTTTGGCAAGTAAAATGGGGCACAGTTTCAGAAGGTGAGAAGACTGTTGGCCATGCACTTGCCTAACCGCTGACCGAAAGTAAATAAGTGTCAATCCATTTTCCCACACCGCATAACGCTGCTTCAACATCTGGCTGTATTTGTTCGCCATTTGTCGACAGCGTTTGGATGCTGTCAGTCTTCACTTCAGTCGTCCTGGAATGGTCACCAGCGAGCCACGGAGCCACCCGTGGAAAACACTGAAGGACACACGCACAATCTACCGGATCCTGCACGTTTCCTGCACGGATGCACTAGTCAATGGGCTAAAGTTTATCTATGCACACACACACTCACACACAAACTTTCCTTCCGTTTCCCCGCCTGGAATGTATGCAATCTCTCTGTCGGGCCACCAAAACATGTCCCCACTATCAGTGCTGACGGGGATCTGCCCTGACAAACGATCCGTTCATAAATCAACCCTCCATCCCACCGTCCCCCTCCTCGGTGTCCCCATCAAGGCAATTGTTGTGGGAAAAGGGCAGACCATCAACAAATATGTTATGAACTCAAAAGCATGACCGGTATGTACCATGCTTTGCCGGGGCTGCATCGTGATGCATTTCCATCAATTCCGAATGTGACACCTACAGTGCTGTGGGATGCACTCACCACCCTCAAAGGAGTAGCTTTCCCCCCACCCCCTCTTTTCCATCCCGCTACTAGTTCCATCAAGCCATAAATACGCTTTTCGTGCGCACTCAACGCAATCCATTGTTCGTGGACAGGCTGCAGCCATGCGTTAACGCAAACAAAACCACTGAACCACACACGTTGGTCAGTTGATTTTTCCGCCGCAGCTTTTTGTCTCTTGTTTTTCTTTTCTTTGCCTTCCGCCCGGGGTGGCACCCGGGTGGTCCGCTTTTAACCGGGAGCTACGTGGTGGGTGCGAGGGTTGTTTCGATTTGATTGAAATTATTATTACCATTCAATCGAATTACAGGAAACAAAGGTTCAACAAATTGAGTGACATGAGGCGCTTAGCACGGCTGTGGCAAAACTGATCAGAATTAATCGCTTTTACATGCGGTGGGTGAACTATAGTGCTTGTGATGTGACTGTGTATGAATTATTAGTTTTAATTGTCTATTTTAATTGATTTGAAAGGACGAAAGAGACCGATAATTGAAAGCAATTAGGTAACCGAGAATGAGCGTTGATACTGCAAGTAACTAAATTGCAACAATGGATGGGTATTGTTTCTTGGAAAATCCAGCAACACGCTTCCGGCTATTGGAAAACGCCAATTATTAAAAGCCATTAACAAAAATTCGCTTAAATCAAATTATCTTTTTTTTTTAAATATCTCTCTGACATTTTTAGCTTTCCCATTTGTTTTCATAACAGTCTTTCCTCAAATTACGCGCATTATGCGTTCCAGGGACATTCGCGTAACTCGGATTTTTGCGTATATCGAATAAACACGTTTTTCAGCCAAAATATGAATAGTAAAAAGTTATCTATGATTCAATTTGCATATGCATTACTACTTATTTCATATATTTCGAATAGAAAATTCTGGTAATTCTGTGTATTTAGCGATTTCAAACTCAGAGCAAAACTGCAATTTACAGTCAGAATTCAACAGTAAATCCCTTTTTTAGTTGGCATGCTTTTTAGTTGAACGCTCGATAGTTGGCTGACGGTCTAATTAAACAGCATGATTTTGTATAGAAAAACCAGTTTTTCCACAAATTTACAAAAATCTCATGGCTTTTAGAGAAATAATGTCAAAATTTTTATATGGAAAAACGTGCCAACTAAAAAGCAACAGTTGGAAGGGAATCAAACTCAGAATGTATTTTGAATTTGGCAATTGTGGGAGGAAATTGTACCAATTTGACGTATAAACTACTAAAACTAAAAATTCACTTAACCCAAATTCGCGTAACTCGAGCGTCGCGCAACTCAGGAAATGACTGTATTATCTAAAATAGTGTTTTGTACTAAAAAATTGACATTAAACATTAAACAAATTGCACAATTTGTCCATCGCCCTTCAATCTAGAAAAAACGGTCATTTGATTCACATTAACCGCCATTTCAAAGAAGCTTTCCCGGTTTCGACAGCTCTGCTCTGCTTCCTTCAAAACACTACAGAGAGCGCCACCAGCACCATGACGAGAACTGTCATCGACTTGTTTATTTACATCGATCTCCCACCATTCGGGTATACCCCGTCGCATCGGGTTTCTGCGATAGAAAAGTTGTAAAAACGAAAACATTCTTTAACACTTTCACATCACAGCGAGAGCGCCCCGCGGACAGAGGACGGCACCTCCGATACACGGCACCTCCCGTCAACATGCAAATACCGAGTCGATTTCCCCGCTACTAGTCGTCCGTGGCCGTGTGTGTGTGCGTGTGTGTGCGACTGAGGCAAACGCTCTCTTCATTTTTTGCTAACGTTAAAGTTAGCCCCATCCCAAACCCCACTCCTGCACCACGTCAGCGCGGGCAACGAGTGTGCGAGGCGTCCGCGATACCGTGGGGAACCGGAACCGCGGAACCGGCGGCAGCTGCCTAAATGATGGAAGAAAAGCTCAAGTATTCCTTTCTGCGCGATCTGAACGATGGCCAAAGTATATGGACGAGGTAGGTACGAGGCGATGCACACACCTGATGGCGGAAGTAACTAATGTCCTCGGGATAACATTTGCAGAAATGAGAAGCGTACCTGGTTCCTGACGCTCCTGACCGGCACCTGCATGCTGTACTCGACCCGCACCACCATGCCGCTGCTCGTGCCGGCGGTCGCAGCGGAGCGCAAGTGGAGCAAAACCGACTCCGGCACGGTGCTGAGCTCGTTCTTCTGGGGCTACACGCTGACCCAGGTGCTCGGCGGCTACCTGAGCGACAAGTTCGGCGGCCAGAAGGTGATACTGCTGGCGGCGATCGGTTGGTCGCTGATCACCTTCTGGATGCCGAACATCATCACCTCGTCGACGCTGTTTGCCTCCTACTCGATCCCGTTCATCGTGACCGTGCGGATCATCAACGGTGCCTGCCAGGGCGTCCACTTCCCGAGCATGATCAGCATCACCAGCCAGAACTTGAGCGCGTGCGAGCGGGCCAGCTTTTTCAGCATACTCACGTCCGGGTCGGCGCTCGGGACGCTGCTGACCGGCATCGTGGGCTCGTTTCTGCTCGACTACTTCGGCTGGCCGACGGCGTTCCGGGTGATTGGGTTTTTGGGCCTCTCGTGGACGCTCTTCCTGCGCTACTACACGATGGCATCGGACCGGAGCAGGATTATTAACATTTCGATGCCGAGCAGGATGTACACGAAGCTCGGCACGCCGGACGCCGTGCCGTGGTNGGCGCACGCCTGCGAGATGAACTGTTTCTTCGTGCTGCTGTCGTGGCTGCCGACGTACTTTCACGAGAATTTCCCCCACGCTAAGGTAAGCGAATGCGAACGGAGCCTTGGTTTATTGTGTGCTTAACGACCTTCTTTACCCTTTTTTTTGCGACAGGGTTGGGTGGTCAACATGATCCCCTGGCTAGCGCTTCCACCGGTCACGTTCATCGGCAAACTGCTCACGGAGCATCTGCTCGCGAAACAGTGGTCCCTGACGCGCATCCGCAAACTAGTCCAGAGCTTATGCTTCTTGGGGCAAAACTGTGCCCTGTTTCTAATGTGCCGCACGCAGGACTTTAACATGGCACTTACCTGCATGTCAATTATTATCGGTAAGTCAGTCCCGTACCCGTTGCTTTATGCACTCGATATTTACACATATCCTCTTCCGCGGGTAGGCCTCTCGGGATTGCACAACAATGCAGTGACGGTGAACCCGCAGGATCTGGCCCCGAGCCACTCGGGCAGCGTGTTCGGGCTGATGAACACGGTCGGTGCAATACCGGGCTTTCTCGGCGTCTACCTGGCCGGTCACATACTGGAACTAACGCAATCATGGTCGGCCGTGTTCAGTACGGCCGCCGCCATCAACACGTTCGGGTGGCTTATCTTTACTGTGTTTGGGTCCGCGGAAACGATCGTTTAAGTTTCACTTTTTAATCCCCCCTCCACACACCCAAGATGGTGCGCGCGTGTGTGTGTATGGGTAAGCAAACCGGGTAGCCAAAAACCAAATCTAGATTAATGAAGGAAGAAAGGAGGAAAGGCGAAACACGCGAAAACAAAGCCCCCAATACTACTTTCCGCATACTCTAAACACTAGATGTACAAACGGTCTTATTCCCTTCTAGCTCGTTTTTAACACTCAACCACCTTCCCCCCTTATTCCCTCCTTTTTTCAAAAAAAAAAAAACTGTATCCAACCAGGCCCGTCGAACGATATTACTACCGATTGGACTGGAGCAAAACACAAACTTTTCATTCCCTGTGTAACTCCTCGTAAGAGACTGTGCGGATGATGGGAGTGAAAGCTGACCCGAGGTAGCTAACGAATGCTGTGGACGAAGTTACTGTTAGATACTGTCAAAGAGAGAGATAGAGAGAGAGAGAAAAAATACACAAAATATATAAAAAAAGCTATAGAAAAAATAAATAAATTCAAAATCATCGATGTACCAATGCCGGTCTTTCCGATCCTTGATTCTTGCTCTCCCTTGATGGCACGTTATGGAATTGTTTGTATATGTATATGAGAGAGAAATTGGACTTTCCTAGATCTATTTATTATCAAAAAATGCACACTACAAGTTGGGCATTTTAATTGGGAATTCTTCCGAAATGGGCCTCTAATACATCTAATAATCGAAATTATTGTAACTCTAATCAATGTGATGTTTCCCGCTCGCCTTTCTTTCAGGCTCAACACACATTCTTTTACCATGAAATGACTGCATTTTCCCTGCCACTGTAACGGTACTTCACAATGGTAGTCCTTCCATTATACATAACGCTCTCCGTTTGAGGCTCAAGTTTTTGTGCTTTTGTGGTTTACCAAACAGAAATGAGTGGGACCTGTTGGGGGGTTTAGTTCGGTCATGGACATTAAATACGTTTTAAGGGAAAGAAAGAGCATTTTCCACGGTAGTGCGACGAAGGGAGCTTAACCTATTTTAAATATGGCAAAAGAAGGGGGTTTTAAGATCTGCATATTATTCAGTTATGACCATAACTTACAGCCATTTTCACGTACACTACACTAAACTAAGTCTAAATAAGGATGAAAATGAGTCAAAATTGAGCTTCAGTGCTCGCCAAGTTGTCCTACTACTTCCGCTCAGAAAACAATTCCTGACTGTCTAATCATCATCACATCGAAAGCGGTGGCCGGTTTCGGTAAAGCACAACACGCACGTAAAGTAACCTAAAATTACACCTAGGGATTAAGTTAGACAGGGGTATACAACTGTACAGTAGTGTAAGATAGTGATAGTCTAGTACGGGAGTGCTTCGGCGCCGCACTCTTTCCCTCCAATTGGCGTGTCTATATGAATCCATCGACCGGTGGTAACACCTCGTACATGGCATACTTCCACGTCCAGCGGCGTGCGAGTGCTTCAAACTTCGGTCGATCGTTCTCGTACATCCGGCCTAGCTCGGGTTCCATGCAAATCTACCCGCCCCAAAAAAAAAGCACAAACAAAACAACAACGATCAATACAGTGTCCGACCCAGTTTTGCCTTCATTTCATCCTACCTGTGTGAAGGGATCGGTCAGCAGACTCTGCACCGACAGCAGCAGCTTCGAGATGGTCAGTGCCAGCGACCAGTTGTGCTGGATGATATCGATCCCGACGTCCCCGTGGCGCGACACGTTCGGGTGTACGATTTTGGTGAGAAACCGCACCTGGGGCGGCAGCATCGGGTACGAGCAGGGTATGACGATGTACAGGAAAAACTTCCCGCCCTCGTACGGACTGCCGGCCGGGCCCAGGATCGATGCCTGCCAGTGAAACAGTTGATTGTCGAGCGCCACCGCATCGATGCCCTCGGTCGCGTCCAGATCGAGCGACCGTATGTCGTTGCGGAGCCGGTTCGCGCGGATATGGTTGACCCGGCCACGCATCGGCGCCTTGTGCGCCATGTGTATCAAGCAGGTGCGGCAGAAGCAGGAGTTCATCAGTGCACCGTACATCTGTGGGTGAAGGAAAAAAAGGGGCGTGTTTGCTGGCATCATTTTCATCCTTCCCTGAACCCTGAGCACCACCGCGAGCCACTTACATGCAGCCAGTTGGGAATGGTCGAGATCTGCTGAAACAGTGGCCACCGCTCCTTGGTGTACTTTTTCCACATCTGCTGCGGGATGTGCACCTCCAGTATCCGCTTCCACTGCTTGCACACCTCGCTCGCGTTCCACAGGGACAGATCGTCCAGGTAGGAGAAGATCGACAGCAGCACCTCGACCGGCAGGGCGCAGATTTGGCGCTGCGATTCGTCGTCCGCTTCGCGCGGCTGGGACAGCATCTCCAGATACTGGTTCACGTTGCGCGGTGCCGACGGTCGCGGTCGATCCAGATCGTCGTAGTCCGGATCGCCGTCGGAGCGGTCCTTCGCTTCCGACCCATTCTCGGGCGGCTCGTCGTTGCCCGAATCTTCGTCGTCCGACACCTCCGTGACCATGCCCTCCGCCTCGTCTTGCGGGTGGTTGGGAAAGATGAACGAATGGCACGTGCCGCACAGCGGTTCCTCATAGTTCGGCCCGTAGTACCCGTTGCAAATCCAACAGGTCGATGAGTTCTGCCAGTGATGAGACCGAGAGCGGGAGCGAAAGCCGAAACCGAAACCAAAGGATTGATTACGCAAACACGAACGACGGTTGCCAATTTTTCTCTAGCGGGAAAGTCGGACCACACCAGTCGGACAACAAAGCAAAGATACTTACGGAAAATGCGAAGCTCTTGCAAAACTCCTCATACTCCAGATCGTAGTACTTTTCTTCCTCGTACTTGGAGGTGAAGGATTTGCTGCAGCCGGCAGCCATCGCGATGCGGGCTCGAGTCTGGTTTTTTGTGGGGCGTTTGTGTTTCCTTTTTCTCGCTGCGTTTATTTACGTTTCCACCGTGCGTGAAAAGAAGCTACACTTTTTTTCTGCTCTGCACCGACAACACACACAGCCAGTGCTCCCGAAATAATCCCTCGGTGTGAAAATGTATGTAAACAAAGCAGCCTGTGAGCTAACCTGGCTGGTTGACGTTTGCGTAGTTCGGTTGATTGCCGATACGGCTCGAAACTATCGGTTCGTTGCACAGTGGGAGATTCATAGGATTTTGAAAAATGTTAGAAAATTTAAAAAAAATGTAGCCACACATTTTGAATAAGAACTCCGTTGGAGCCAAAGCCTCTATAAACTATTCCAACAACAACACACAATTTGAAAGAATTTAAGAATATTCTCCTGTTCTTTGTTGTTTCAGTATTTTCGGCGAAAAATTTTAACCGTCACTTGGCACGATTCCTTGACAAGATTATGAACAGATCCGGACGATTCCAAAGCGATTCCGGATAATTCTAGACGATTTTGGAAGATTCCTACAAATTCAACGATTCCGAAGATTTTGAATGATTTTGAACCGTTCCTGACAATTCCAGACGGCTCCTGATAAAGAGTCAGAACCTGAGTCATGCTAGTCAGAATTAGAGTGGACTCCAGATAACCCATCTTTATTTAGAGCTAAAGTCCGTAGTAGATTGAAGTGGAATATCTCAAAAATCATGTTGAAGGCTAAATCTATTTTTCAGGGATAACACATGATCAGGAACAGTTTCTTTCCGAAAGAGGTGCAACTCTAATTCCAGGAGCCAACATTAGTTTGGCAATCAGTTCCTAACCCGCGGCAGATTTGAGAACATTTATTGGAATTATAGTAAGCCGTATTTGGGTTATGAGTAATTTAATCATAGTAA
>VTWG01020015.1:0-22208 GCA_008817895.1 Anopheles fontenillei | reverse complement strand
CCTTTGTCCCCTTGACCCCCCAACTCGTCGTTTGCTGCTGCTGGTTCCTTTCCGTCCGTCTTCCACTCCGCACCGCCCCACTGGTTCAATAGCATGCACTGCGAATAATTCACTTCCGAGGCTGCTGGATGTGATTGACGGGCTTGCTGTGGACCGGTGCCGGCGGCTTCTGGGCATGGGCCACCTGCGACGCCTCCACGGAATGGTCGGTATGCTTGGTGCCCGTCCCGGACTGGGCAACCTCACCCGTGTTCACGTTGGGCGCTGGGTTCTGCGGAAGGGAGTGAGGGTGAGTTAGAATTAATTGTTTGCACAAAACCAGTTTCCCAACCTACTGACACGGTCTCCTCCCCCCCCTCCCCAATCCCCGGATGATGCTGCACCACTTACCGACAGCCCAATGACCTCGACCGGATCCTTGGCAGGTCGTTCGCTGTTCGGAGTCTTATGCTGCACAATGCGCATTCCACCCGCTTTCACTGAAGAAAAAACAAGAAAACAAAACAAAGTGCAACGTGGGCATTAGTTTTCCCACCCAGCAAATGGTAGCAAATGTAGCGCCTTACCTGCCGGGGGGTGTCCAGCGACCAGTCCTTTGTCCTCATCGGCCATCGTTTCTGTGCTGCGCGTCTTTTGCGTCAACTACTACTACGCGTTTACCTTGCGGCGAATGTTGCTGCGCTTCTAAAATGCACCCCACAAAACTGAATACGAATTGCCAACGCACGATCACGGTCGCTTATCTCTTATCTATCGTGGTTCCGAAAATGTATGAGCGATCACACAGACACAGAGCCTACAATTTTGCTGCGTATTGAATAGAAGCGAGCGCTAATGGCGTTGATACGATGTGAGGGGTGGGGGGTCTTTTTGACAACTAGCACCGTTCCACGAAGGCAAGAAACGGTGCGAAGCGCGGAATAGAAATCAAAATAAATACAGCGCACTGTATGCATGTATGTATACGTGTGTGTATGTGTGTGTTTGTGGGAGGGGGAAGAAAAACAGAACCCCAGAACAGAAAATGGAGGCGTAGATGTTTTTTTGCTTTCGATTGGAGTAAATTAAAGTATCGTATAATTAGAAAGGATTAGCACAGAATTTAATGTGTGTTGTTGCCTTACTGCGACGATACTGTTTTGTTTTGGATTAGCAACAGGCATTTGTTGAGGAAAAAAAAACATATTTTGTTGGAATCCATGTTTTCCAATAGGAATAATTTCAATCCGATTTCAAACGATTCGCATTGGATTGAACAAATCTGTCATTCCCAAATAACAAATTGGCATCGTTGCTCAGGGAGAATAAACGTACGAAAGTTTTTAACTTCTTTTCAGTATAATAAAAATTAACATTTAAAATTCTTTTATAAAAGTCATATTAACTAATGCTGTTAAACAATTTCCTCAATTTCTGCATTTTAACTTGACTGCAATCGAAATTAAACTTAACGAAAATATTAGACAGCTTGGTCCAAAATCAACATCTTCCCATTTGCTACTTGGGTCCGTTGTACTGTCAACGAAGGCAACAAACTGTAAACAAACGCGTGATCGGCCTGCACGTGTTTTCTGCTTGCCACAAACGGTTAGCGTTCTATCGGATATCGCACCTCGAGAGTTGCACGGCTATTGTTGGGAAAGCAAAATGGAGGAGACAAAACGGACGGACGAGTCTACAAATGGCGAACCAGCGGGGGCGAGCATAGATGCGCCACAAGAAGCTAGTAACTCCTGCAGCGACAGCACCACCATTGCTGCACCAGCGGCAGAACACGATGGCGGGAAAACTGAACCGAACGAGGACACACTGATGGAGGAGAAACCTGTTGAACCATCAATTGAATCGAATCGAGGAGTGAGCGATCCGGCACGGGACAGTGTTGATGAACCAAAAGCGGGTGAACCGAAAGAAACCACAAGCGTAGGAGTCGTTGCCGTCGAATCGCATTTGGATGAGCCTGTAGAAACGCCTGTCAGAAGTGCAGCAGAAGGCGCAGAACTCCCTGCAGAACCTAAAACGGTTGAAATAAGCGTTGGAAAGGAAGTTAAGGAAACTGTGGATGAGGCCAAATCCACCGAAGAGCCTGAGAAAGATTCAGCACCCAGTAAAGACCCACCTGCCACAATGGAATTTGTCGCTCCTGCGCCCGTTGGTCAGGCGATGGATGTAGAGGACCAAACGGCAGCACCCGTGCCGGTTGCAGTTGTCTCCATTCAGGAACAGATCGCAGAAGAGCAAAAGCTCGAGACGGAAGCGGTGGAAAAGATCGCCAACAGCTCACTCTCAATGCTGTGCCAGTACTCGGGCAGTTCCGATTCGGAGGCGGAAGACACGGACGCTTCCAACGTGGTTGGGGTTGGTTCGAAAGCCCGCTCCTCGTCGTCATCCTCGTCGGACGATAGCGATGTGGAAATAACGAAGGAAACTCCCGCAATGTCTGCCGGGGGCTATCGCATGCAGGATGATCCAATACTGGTGAGCGATGCGGAAACGATGGATACCAAGTAAGTCCCCGAAAAAATGGCCCCAATTGCTTGTAGTTGAAAGAATAAAAACATTTTCCCCTTTTCCACAGCGCTGCCTCATCAGAGGACGAAGAGGACGAACCGATCAAGGGTCCGATACGTACTGCGGGTGAGATACTGCCCCACGAGCTGCCACCGATCGAGGAGCTGACCATCACCGTCCCGGAGACGGAGTGTAAACCGATCGGGCACATCGAATCGATCGTGGCACAGATCGTGCTGGTACAGTCGGTGGCCGGGGCCGAGCTGCTCAACCTCGACACCGTCCTGTTTCTCGACCGGGGTCAGCGTGCGCTCGGCAAGATATTCGACGTCATTGGCCAGGTAAATCAGCCCATCTATTGCGTACTGTTTAACTCGAACCAGGAAATATTGAGCAAAAACATAACCACCGGCATGGAGGTGTTTTGCGCACCGCGAACGGAGTACACGTCGTTTATCATACTGTCCGAGCTGATGCGCACCAAGGGGTCCGATGCGAGCTGGATGAACGATAACGAAATCCCATCGTACATGGCGGAACATTCGGACGATGAGGCGGAACGGGCGGCGAAACGGAATCGCAAAAAGAATGCAGCCAATCGGCAGCAGGCGGGTGGAGGGCAAAACGATGACGATGCCGGTAGCGAGATGGGCGATGAGCAGCAGCAGCTACAGCAACACTATCGGAATCCTAGACAGCCCAGTCCGTCCACCTCGAGACCACAGTACCAGCGGGGTAACGGGGGAAGACAGTTTAATCCGCGCTACCCGTCCGGTACCAGCTGGCACCACAATTATAATCCACGGTTCGGCCAACCGCAGCAGTATCGGCCACGGTTTCCACCGCGCCACCAACAGTTCCAGCAGCAGCAGCACTACCAACACCATCAGCATCAGCAGTATCAGCAACAGTATCAGCAACAGCATCAGCAACAGCATCAGCAGCAGCAGCAGCAGCAGATACCGCACATGCAACCACCACCCCAAGGCATGGTACTGCCGAATCCGTTTGCTAACCAGGGCCCACCAAGGCAACCGCCACCGGGACCGTACTAATGCACGGCAGGATGTAAGTTACATTTGTTTTAAAATTAGGATTAGTTTATGAATTATTTGCAGAATTTAAGGGTGAAGAATTACTGATGCATTATTTCATGTACAGAAATATTGCTTGAACTTTAGGGGAGAAAAATCGTTTTCAAATTTTACCACATTTTAAGTTGAGAGCGGCCAGACCGCCACCTACCATTGGAATTTAATTCATTTTAACTAGCATTATACATATGAAAACCTTTTTGTATATTAAGTGCAATTAGTTACTATAGCAGCTAAATTTTGCTCAACAAAATCAGGAGAAAGTCAGAACAATGGTTCATCAAACAGAACAAATCAGTTGCTCTTAGTCAGAAACTCAGAATGGGCATCATATCATCATTAACATGTTTTTTTTTTTGTAGCTAAAATAGTAAATTAATCATTTACTTTTCTATCAAATTATGTACTTGATAATTTTATAGCTTTTATGAAATTATTTTAGTAAAGCAACTTCAGTAAACATTCAGCTTTATTTCATTTAAATAGTAAAGGGCTAGCGGCGCATTGCTTATCCGAAGTACTGAATGGGCTGTTAACAACCCAGATAAGTAATTTATAATCCTCTCAAATCTCTTTGGAACATATTGTAATCTCCTATTATCTCAAGTGCAAAAATGGCTAAGAATAACATTCGAAAATGTAAATCCATCGACCATTAACTGACAATCATAAATTTGAATCCCTTCCGTTATTTGTGTCGAATCTATCGCAAAATGTTCGCCCAAATCTTCTCCAGTTTTTTTGTTCTGCACAACCTGTGCCCGGTGTGGGCTCTCAATAATAACACCTTATCGCGAAACACGGCGGTAGAATTATGACTAATAATTAAGCCTTCCATTCAACGGATCTTCGCCCGGTCGAATGGACCAGGGTTTGGTCGAGCGAAGAATACATATATCTGTATCGCAATACCAGTTCTGTGGGAGAAAAAACCTGTTCCGTCAAATTTATTCATATCACCATTATTGGGAATCAGCGCCACCGCCGCGCGTCGCCACTCAACCGTACCCCGCGCTTGCACACGTGTTTTGTGTACCACCAGGAATAGGATGGATGGACACCGATGATGATGCGTCGTCGGTTGGGTAAATAAATTGTCATTTAATTTATTCATGAGCCACGGGGGGTGTCGGCGACATCAAGCGATGCACCATTTCGGCACGGAATGGTGGGTAGCGCTGGAAATGGGTTGTTGGTGGTCAAGGATCAAGGCCATCTGCATCTGCTACGGCGGAAAGTTTTAAACTTAAAACTAACCCGCACGGATGGGGCAGGTACATCGAACCGGGCTGCTGTCTAAGCGCTGACCGTTTGGTACAGATAGGCGTAACTCGAGGCTCTTCCTGGCTGATAATTTCTCACATGACTGTGCCGTAATGGAATGGATTGCTATTGTAACGCATATGACGGATTAGTTGGAATCTGCGTGCGTAGTTACCATGTGGAAGTGGACAGGTCGACCGATGGGAGTGGTTTTCTTTTAATTAAAATTGTAAAATCTGGTGCTTTTCAATTTAATTTACCATCTAACAGAGTGTCCGAGCTACAAAGAAATAGATAACTATTTCACAACGTTGTAAATTTAACTTGAATATCACTTTTGACAAGAATGCAGCTTACTTTTCTTAGATTTTTCTTTGATTCATAAGAAAATTATATATATTGAATTTAATTAACAAATTTTATCAGTGGTCAGTAGATAATATCACATTAAATTTTCATTTTTTAGTGTACCGTTTTCATGGTATAGATTAAAAAAAGTCAGAAAATCATAATACATATAATAATGTTTTCAATAATTTCGCTTTTATGATTTGTAGCGGTTAAGAAGAATGCTTGAAAGGAGAAAAATAATGATTTGATGATATCACATCTTCTCTTTTTGTGTTTATCCGTATTACAGTAAAATAGCCTTAATTCCATCAGTACAATTAAAATAGATTTTAAAATAAGAAAACTAGCCTGATCGTTGGTACAGATTTAAAAAATAACGAATTTTCGATATCAATGATGGTTCCATTTTCCAGTACCTTCATTAAATTACTTCACAGAAACGTAAAATTCTTACCAGAACATGATACTTTACCATTCTATGGTTCTATGGCCAATTTAATACATTCAATGATAGGGTTGTTCTACCCTGTACTCAAAAGCTTCGTTCGTTTGGGCCGGATCCTGCACTGATAAGCGTGTCGCATAGTGTGGCTCACACGAACTGAAAGAAAAATAAATTTAATTTATTTATACATTGTAGATAAACATAGTTATATAACAAAATGTGCGATGTAAATATACCAAAAGGAATTAATTTCCAATTTTCTAATGTTGCTCGAAAAAAAGTGCAATTATCATATCAGTTTAAAATTTAAAAATATTCACCTTTAATCTAAAATTCAATTGATTTTGTTCGCAAATTGTATGCATGATTTTAATTTAATCACAATTTATTTAATATTTATACATTTTTTCTCGCCTTCTACGATTGGTTTGTGACACCGTGCGGCAGCGGCTGTATATAATACGAACCGTACCCGAAGCGGCGGAACCACTTGCGTTCGGTTTTCGACACCGGTAGGATCTGAAATCACCGTCGACGCCGCTCTACCTGGGCTCACACACAGACACCAACCTCTAAAAGGCAGGCATTAAAAAATCATTACATTTACACCTACCCGCGTTGGAGTGTGTGTTTCGCTGCATGTGCAAAAAAAAGGACACGGTTTTACGGCCTCCTTGTGTGTTTTTGCTGGTGACGACGCTTTTCTTCCTTTTTGCAACGTGATTTTGGGCTGGCAGAAGTAGCAGTAGTGCGAGACTCTCAGGGCAGGTAGCGTGTGATAGCTCCTGCATTGCACGGTCGGGTGCCGTTTGCCGATATTTACCACTGTCGCTCTCCGTCGTAACCATTCCGTTCCATGGCTGGAGCAGTGTTGTTGTCCTGAATATTCCTTGTGTGGCGCACATACGCAGTGAAACATTACTCTCCACCCCGGCACCGTCCAATAGACAGTGTGATTCTGATACACCGTGTGTTGTTTGTGTGTACTACGTGTGCATATTATTTGCAGGCCGTGCAGAACCGTAGCGTGCATCAAACATGTCCTCAGAGCTGAAGGTACTTTCGCCGAACGTCCACTACACGGACGAACACATCGAGGTGGACTACCAGTACCAAACGACCACCGTGGTGAGCAGCGGCCCAAGCGGATACACGGTAAGCAAACTGTCCTCTTGGTGTACTGTTTCACCCCCTTTTCCCACTAAGTGCTACCGCGTTTCCATGGTAACATCTCGCGAGGCTGACTGAGAAGAAATGAACATTTTAAGTGAAAAGTGCGAAATATTGCATTGGAGAAGCGCCACCGGAGGTCACGGTCATCGGATATCGATCCGTTCCGTACCGGCCGCTGTATTACAGTTGGTGTAAACTTTTGTCGACAAATGACAGCGCGGCATGGTGTGAGAAGGAACTAGATTCTTCCGTGATGCTAAAAATAGCACCACGCCACCACACTGGAGTGAAAATCGATTTTCCCGCCCGGTTACTAGCTTTGCCGAATTTGCCGCCCATTTCTTGCGGAAATTGTGATAAAAAGTTCTTAGAGCTTTGGGGTGCATGGTTTTTTTTATATTACACGTGCATTCTTCAAATCCTGATATTAATCTTCCATTCCATCGCACAGATTTCTGGAAGGTTTGAAAATATAACGCGCCTTAAGCTGAATCCACAAAACGGAAAGCATTTTCCTTCCTTCTTCCTCCGCTGTCAAATGGTATGGTGCTCTAGTGCTAGTAGGCAGGCGCAAGCGGAGGAAAAAAAGCAACACGGCTTCTGATATGAACCTGCTAAACACCTAAACAAACCTGTGCCTTGAACGTCGCCTGTTAAAGAACCACATTTCGGATCGCATTGCGCGGGGATACACGCGGATTGGATGACGTTTGTAAGCGGTTCAATATTTACTCCCCCCCCCTCCTCTTCTTTCCCCCACTGAAGGAGAGGGCTCCCTAGAAGCCAAAAAGACGTACTGGCTGGAATATTGACAAACAGTGGCGTATGGCAAACATCCATCGTCCGAAAAAAGATGTGCCACGAGCGTCCTCCAAAATGCATACAATTGCAACGTGTCATGTATGTAGAACAAGAACTGATCTTTTCTCTAGAGAGGCTTCTACCCTACATACAGCAAGAGATTGCTGCAATCGCGGCTTATCAATCTTGGAATCACACTTTTTGGGGATTTTATTATCGCGTGTTTTAATTTAATTTTACACCTGTCGACTGCCCGCGTTTCGACGACATGCCCGCAAAAGCTTCAATGATCGATTATTGGTCAAGGCATGACATAAGGTCCGGTAAGCTCGCTGTAAAGCCCTCTCGCCATTCCCTCCCTTATTCTGTTAAGCCCTTGTGCTTCAAAAAAAAAAAGTTACTCCCGAACACGGGGTAGCAGAGATATCGTAAATTGATGACTAAATTCGGTGAGACACTCCGTGCATCATATCACGCCACAGGCGGCGGGGTCGTACGATCTAAAGCCGCCGACCAGGGACGGTCGGTGATAAGGTTGGACGGAATCCCGACCCGATTCGGTGGTAGCCCCCGGGGTCGGGTTTGATTTAATTGTCTGTTATCTAGCTTGTTTCGTAGTAAAAATCATGCTGAGGTTGCATGTTTCCTATTAGAAATGGGAAAATGGTGAGGCTGTGCTCTATCGATGATAAAGACTTGGTCGTGACGTAGGAAGCGTATCGTATGTTTGTTTTGTATGTGGTGTGGGATTTATAATTAGGATTTTTGAAAAGGGAGATTTCTTTCTATTTGGCTCAACAGCCGTTGTTTGACTGTAGAATAGAGCCAAATATTTAAAAAAATGCAGCAAATTCTATTAACACGGGTGGATCAAGCATTACTTTTAATGTTGATATTCTTCCTGGTTGAGAATCCCTCAATCAGCCTGGACACTTTCGGCAGGACCTACATTACTGGAACACTTAGGGCCGCTACTCGTGTTGATTCGCCATTGTCTACTAGACAATTAATGTTGTAGCTTAAACTACCAACTTTATTAAACATTCACGAATGTTAGAGTCGTTGATGCTATTTTTCGTATCTAAGGAAGGCATTCTTGACAATGTAATGTCACTACGCACTTTTTGTTCGTAAGTCATCCATTTTGCCTGAAGTATAAATCATAGTTAATTTACAACACACTTCAGATGACATTACTAATTTTATGTTTTATTGTAAGAATTTTAATAAAGATTGTTGAATTAATTTAATGCCATTAATACACGGTTTTACAAAATCTATAGAACGCCGCCTAAGCACACGTTGCGTCACAGCGAAAAGCACCCGTTCTGATTTTGATAGTGATCCAACGTACCAAATGTTTGTTCATCGAGCCTTAGATCAACAGAAACATTGAACTTTTGTGCATTTGCTTCATCTATCTCCAGCCCCCGGAATCCCCCCTATCAAAGCTTGGAGCGGAAATAAATATTTGGATACAGATAACGCAAGTTCAGCCTCAAATGATGATTCCTCTCAATCAGTTGCGATGGGTTTAAGTCGGCCCCAAATGCTTTTCCGAAGCGATGCGTCCATTTTCCAATGCCGTCTTTGGACAGTGGGCCTGCCTGATAAGGCGATGGCGATGTAAAACACGAATTCAAATGTATCTTCCAGCAGCGGGCGGGCAATGGCGTCACCGCGCTCCCGCCATCTAATCGGTCGGCAAGCGTTGGAACACGTGTTTGTCCCTGTTGTCAGTTTGAACAATTAACATTCACTTGTTTGCCTGTCACCTGATTGATGGGGCGAACGTACGTTTGATACGCGCGTCCGGCCGCCAATCGCTCCCCTTCTGCTCCCGTTTCAGCTCTAATGAGCAACGCCTTTTACGATTCTGGTGTATAAACAGCACACTACTAGGCATCCCCGGAATGGATCGTTGCCGTTGACGACCGATAATGGGGGAGCGCGAAGAACGCCCGAACCCGGGAGAAGATGCTGATGGAAATGTTAGCAACAGTTACGAAATATGCACCGGGCGTGGAGCACAAATACGTGAGAAATGAGGAAGAGACACGGTGCCGCGTATCTTGACAACCGTGCCTCCCTTTGTTCTCCGGGGTCCGCTTTTTTTGGGGAGGGAAGATCAATTCGGAGATGCGCGATAAATGCCAATTTTATTTATACGACGGCGTATTGCACAACATATAGCAAAAATTTCTGCCAGTCATTCGGGACACAAGCCGCCGTTCTAAACCCGTTTATCGCTGCAGGAGGGCGAAGAAGTCATCGCATTATACAAAGCCTACTTCGCAGGCCCAAAACGATTTCCTGAAGATGTGAACGTTTTTGGGGATGGGAAGCGTAACGTCGTGGGGCGCGTGATTAGAATATATTATCCGTCCTTTCATTTTTCTTTTGTTTTGCCCAGACGGGAAGCCCTCGCCCACCCATTGTGGGTACATGGGGGATCGAGTCCAAGGTCGGTTCGTTAGTAAAATTTCGTCATCTTCGTGCCTGCGCGCTTGCGGGGCGCCATTTCTTGTTCCTTTGCAGGTGAAACCTGAAACTACCGAGTTGAATATCCGCACCGGACGAAATGTCCCGCGCATGGGGCTGATGCTGGTCGGCTGGGGCGGCAACAACGGTTCGACGCTGACCGCTGCGCTCGAGGCGAACAAGCACAGCCTGGAATGGCGCACGCGCCAGGGCGTCCAGCAGGCGAACTGGTACGGCTCGATCACGCAGTCGTCGACGGTGCTGCTCGGATCGGACGCCACCGGCCAGGATGTGTACATCCCGATGAACCAGCTGGTGCCGATGGTCAACCCGAACGATATCGTCGTCGATGGGTGGGACATTAGCTCGCTCAACATCGGTGAGGCGATGAAGCGGGCCCAGGTGCTGGAGGTCGGGCTGCAGGATCAGGTGTACAAGCGGTTGGCGCAGCTGCGCCCAAGGGCCTCGATCTACGATCCCGACTTCATTGCGGCCAACCAGGCGGACCGGGCGGACAACACGATCAAGGGCACGCGGTACGAGCAGTACCAGCAGATCGTGCGGGACATTCGCGAGTTCAAGCAGCAGTCGGGCGTGGACAAGGTGGTCATCCTGTGGACGGCAAATACGGAGCGGTTCGCTGAGGTGAAGGAAGGCGTCAACACGACGATGGCGGATCTGGAGCGCTCGCTCAAGCAGAACCATTCGGAGATTTCGCCCTCGACGATCTTCGCCATGGCTGCTATTGCTGAGAATGTAAGTCGTGGTGTGGGGTTTTCTGCATTCTTGAGGTTTAATACCATGTTGGTTTCTGTTCTGTCTTCAACTCCCTTTAGTGCATCTACATCAACGGATCGCCCCAGAACACGTTCGTGCCCGGTGTGATCGAGATGGCGGAGCACTATGGTGCGTTCATTGCCGGCGATGACTTCAAGTCGGGCCAGACCAAGCTGAAGTCGGTGCTGGTGGACTTCCTGGTGTCGGCCGGCATCAAGCCCGTCTCGATCGTGAGCTACAACCATCTCGGCAACAACGACGGCAAGAATCTCTCGGCCCCGCAGCAGTTCCGCTCGAAGGAGATCTCCAAGAGCAATGTGGTGGACGATATGGTCGCATCCAACCACATCCTGTACGGTGCGGACGAACATCCGGACCACTGCGTGGTGATCAAGTACGTGCCGTACGTCGGCGACAGCAAGCGCGCGATGGACGAGTACACGAGCCAGATCATGCTCGGTGGTCACAACACGCTGGTCATCCACAATACCTGCGAGGACTCGCTGCTCGCCACCCCGCTCATCCTCGATCTGGCCATACTGGGTGAGCTGTGCTCGCGCATTCAGGTTCGCCGCAAGGACGCCGCGGCCAGCGGTGAGTACCTACCCTTCCGGTCGGTACTGTCGCTGCTGAGCTATCTGTGCAAGGCGCCGCTAGTGCCGCAGGGTACGCCCGTGGTCAATTCGCTCTTCCGCCAGCGAACGGCAATCGAGAACATTCTTCGTGCGTGCGTCGGTCTGCCGCCGCTCAGCCACATGACGCTGGAGCACCGTTTCAATCTGCCGGTCGGGGAGAGCCAACCGGACGTGCAGAAGCATGTAGCGAAGAAAGCACGCGTCGCCAACGGCACCGCGGAGAAGTGCAATGGCGTGCACAATGGGGACGCTCATCCTTCGGAGGAAGTTGCCAGCCGCTAAGCGGAGGAGAGCGTGCCTAGTGCAACACTTTTTTTTGTCGAGACGCATTACGTATGATGCGTAACTATTACCCACCCATCCCCTTTTATCCCCGATCCCGCCAAACGTTGAATGGTTTCATTTTGCATAAAGAGATCCCCATTATTGATAGCTATACCAAGGGTTGTATAGAGTGTTTAATGATTGGTGGCAGCGTATTCTACGAACTCTGTTTTTTTTTCATCCCCAAGAAATATATGCCTCATTGCTTTGTTGCAGTGTGAGCCGATCCTTTCCTTCTCCACTCCACCCCAAAGTTTCTGATTCAGGAAATGTATTAAAAGTGCAAAACCGCAAAAGAACTGAGCTGAACGTGTGCCACAAGGCAGCCAAATTGTGACAAAACAGACAGGCCGATACCGATACCCATTTGCGCGGGGTATCCAGTGGTACCAACCTATTTCCTTTCCCATTTGGAAGTTTATTCAACCGCTTAGTGGTAAGAATTCGTAAACATATACTATGTAAGCGTTTATGAAGAAAAAGAAAATAAAGCTATATGTTAATAATGTGAACTTCGGTGTCGTTTCTTTTGCGTAAAGTGATTCATTTTGTTTGACTAACCTAACATTTAGCTAACATTTTAGTCCAATAGCTGATGGTGGAAATTGTTCTTGGGCCTATACAACATCAGAGTGTAGGCTTAGACGGGAATAGGCTCAAGAACGGTTTCTGGAACATAGCAGACTCAAGATCCTTTCGAGGACCATGACAGGTTCTGGATAATTTCCTGGAACGGTAAACTTTGTTTATCGATTCCTGGGCCTTTATAGCTTCTGGATCGGTTCAAGTATCCAGAAACTGCAAGGATATATGTTACAATTCCAATATCCGTATGGGTTCGATATAAATGCTTGGTTCGAGATGGGTTCAGAATTGAATGCAGGAGCGATATAGATTTGGGATCATTTCAAAGATCCGAAGATGTTTAAGAAAAATACTGGTTCCAGGATCTTCATGGGTATGGATCTGCTTGACATATTTGCGATTAGTTAAAACATCGGGATACGTTCGAGATCGATTCTTGGACCGAACTTGGACCAGATCCTTCACCAATATAGGATAGGGATCATTACAAAGATTCGACCATGTTTGGGATCAATTCCATGATCAGAATGGATTCAGAGTTCCTTAGAAATTCGTTACAGATTAGGGGTCGATTTCAATCGGGTCGGTTCTAGATCAAATCTTGGATCGATATGGGCTCAGAATTAATTTCAGGACCAATATAGGATCAAGATAATTTAAAAGCCCGGATCAGGTCCTAGACGAGTTCAAGGTTCGGAGCAGGTTTGGAATCAATTCCAACATCTACATGGATTCAGGAACATATTCACCATTGGGATGCTTTTTGGAATAGATTCGCGGTCAATTCCAACGAAGACGAGGAATTCGAGATCAATTCTTGAATCGATATGGGTTCAAAATTAGTTGCAGAGCAGACGAGATCATTGTAGAACGGAGTCCCGGAAATATTAAGTTAAGAATTACGTTGTCCGGTCAAAGTAACAAATATGAACAATAGGATGATTTAACGAATTTCAAATGCATTTTACCCATACTAAGTAATGTTCGTGGAAATTAACAATGCATCCCCCAACCTGCGAAATAAGGGGTTTTCCACGAATTTCCACCGTGTAGGGGTTATGTCGACTTATTTCAATAGCAAATACACGATCCCAAAATTGTTTCGTTCAGTTATCAGGAGCACAGTTTGCTACGAGTTTATTAATTTTAATGATTTCAAATAGCTTTAGTATTTTCAATGATATTAAATGAATTAACGTTTTTGTGAAAATAAAATTGCATTTAAAAAAAACTAATTTCGTTTGGCAACTTCCCATTCCTCGTTATATTTAACGAAGAAACTCCGACATGAGCCAACCCGTTGTTCTGCGCCCACTTTGACCGCTCGCGTTGACAGTTCTGCATTCGCAAGAAAAACAACAAACCCTCGCAGAGCAGCAAGTTTCGTCCGAAGGTGTGGATTGTGGTGCGCCAAATTCGACCGCTCCTGAGAAAACAAGATGAGCCAGCAGGAAAAGGCGGCCCGGCGTGCGGCCCTACGCAACGAGTACTGGCGCACGATGACCAACCCGCACAACCATCTGCGCGGCGAGAGCGGTGGTGTGGTAAGTGAACCTTTCCCCGTTCGCGATGGCGGAGGGTGCCTGATTGTTATGTCATCGACACTGACCACTCCGCGGATGTAGAGATTCCGCGGAGCAATAGCAAACGGTGTCCCGGAACCAGTTACTAACGAGTGTTGGTTCGGTTTTGTCCCATTTCCAGTTCGACACTGGCCTAGCCCGGTTCCAGGCGATGCGCGTTAACCATTACGAGCACTTCAAGCCGACCGGCCGCTCGTTCAAGATTGGACTGTTTACCGTCGTCATCCCGATCATTGTGTACGCGAAAATGATGAAGAACGAGCGCGACCAGCGGGAACAGCAGTACCGCACCGGTCAGGTGGCGTACGCCGACCGTCGCTTCAAGTTCATCTAATTGAATGCGCTGCTTGTTGTTGGCTTTGTTTTGGCGGGCCGAGACCGTCTGTGGTCGTTGTGCGTAGAAGCTGTGAAATAAACGATGTATAAAGGGAGCTACGAACGGATCCGGATTTAGAGTATGGAAGATTTGTGTTCGCAACCGAAAGGCAAACTGAATTGTTTTTGAACAGGTAATTATCGTTGGTGCCTACAGGTAAGGGTTTTTAGTCTCCATCGATTATTGATTTTTTTACAGGAACTTTTGGAAGAGTTTCAGTCGGAATAGCCTACTATTCGTGGTAGGCAATTAGTCCTACATAATTTCTCATCCATTTATTTATGCAATTATTCCTTCTCTTTGGCGTCCTGTAGAGCTGTAGGAATATTAAGGTCCATTCCGGGTCTCGTGCCATCTTCTACCGATCCGTTTCACATTCTTCATACCGAGAAGTGTCCATCTTATCACCTTAACATGGGTCAATCAATCCTCCTCTGGAAGGACTACTAAGACTTTATCGGCAGACAGCTTTCGTTGCTTTTCAGGTCACTCATCAATGATGATCTTTTTTTAACCTTTTATGTGAACTAAAGATGAGGTGTCGGAAACCTCATATTTTCACCTTCTGATTTTGAGGCTTCCTAGACAGTTCCTTAGACCAGTTATTGGAAAACTTTCATCACACGTCGTTGGGGACACTCTTTAGCTGTTTAAAATGTTTTACAAAATTCAGAAATCCATACATAAATGTAAAGCGGCCTCTAAAGTACACTGAGTGTCGGACAGTCTCCATTGCTTAGCAAAACGACCACGTAGCCTCCCAATATTGACCAATATGATGTTAAAATTGAATAATTCTAGTTATTAATAGTTTGACACATGTTAAGTTACACCACTTCTGCAAGATTTAAGATAACGGCCTGATTTTTTGCACCAGATTTGCAATCATAGCATAGGAAAAGGAGCTTGGATGTTTGCCATCAAAGGGTTTGACATTTTTTCCAATCTGTTCGTTGAGCTTCTTTTCTTGGCTTTCTAATTTTTGCACGACTTTTGTACCGGTGCATCAGGTTTTAGTGCTGCAAGAGCGAATATGCTTGCTTCGACTCGTTACTCGATTCAGAAAAGTTCCCGTAGGCTTGCATTGAATCGAAAACCCCTGCAACATCAGATTGCATACACACAGGCGTTTAGTAAGACCGTGTCAGGTGTAATGTTGATGTATGCCAAGGTCTAACAACTGCACCTTCCTCAATAATTAGATTTTTTTTTGGGTCAGGAGATTGCACTCCTGCCTGAGTGCTAACTAAGCTACAATATTACTAAGGGGAGATCATCTATATATAACGGACTAGAGCCGTCGGTCGACTCGTGCTGTGAACAGTTTGTTGCGCCATAACGTCCGGTCCTGTGCTGCAGATCTCCAACCGAGACACTAGACGTACGTACAATCAGTCGTTTTTTTTCAAATTGAAACAAGTTCTGCATCTTTGATGTTTCGTTAAACTAATTCGCATCGTTTCTTTCTTCAATAGCTTACTAAAATACCTGATTTTTACCGTATTCTCTACGCTTTTCGTTTATTCTTTTCTTTGTAAACTTAAAGCTAAATACTATTTAAAACGATGAACTTCACCTTTTTCAACCTGACACACACAACGGCCCATACACGACACGATCCATTAATCGTTTTCTAATGATGTTTTAGATGATGCTCTTTCAGAAGTTTTTGCTCAAAAAGAGGTTTTTGTTCTTGTATGGCGCAAGTAATATGGGCAACATTCGCGGAATGCTCCCTTCTCCTGCTCAATGCGTGTGGTATTGGTGTGTGTTACCTTTTTTTTTGTCGGCGAAACCGCATTTACCTTTCTCTCTCCTGTCTCCCCGTAATTAAATTTGTATATATCACACAACATAAAAAAATGCCGTATCCTCTCTCTCTTCCTAATATCCCTCCACTATCGTCGGCTTTTAGACCAACGGATAGCTGGCAGTGGTGGCAATACCGCAGTGATTGTCACGGTTACGCGCCATCTTCACGTAGCCCTGGTCGCCCCAGGTCGTGCCCCAGGAGTTCTTCACCAGCCAGTAGTCCTCGCCGTCCTCGGTCGTACCGTAGCCGACCGCCAGCACACCGTGATCGAGCTGCTCCGAGTCGCACTGCGGCTCGTAGTACACGCCCTCCGAGTAGAACTGGAACGATTCGTGCGACGCATCGATCGCGACCGACACCGGGCCGACGGTGGCGAGCGCCTTCATCAGTGCCTTCTCGTTGCCCTGCGGAATGTCGACGAAGCCCTTGTCGGTGGCACCGACCGCCTTCGGGTTGTAGTGGCACTCGTCGTCTATCGCCTCGTACGGGTACGACTTCTCCGTATCGATGCCCTTGTTGTCCTTAATGTACTGGAAGGCAAAGTCCATCATGCCACCGTTGCATCCGTTGTTGCCGTACTTTTGCGAACAGTCGACCAGATTCTGCTCGGACAGCGACACCAGCTTGCCCGTCTTGCGGAAGTGTTGGCCCTCGAGCGCACCGGTAGCCGAGAACGACCAGCACGAGCCGCAGTGTCCTGAGGAACAAGAAACGAAGAGAAGAAAAAATAAGAAAATATCTTTTCAACAGCAAAAGCATTAAATGATCGTACCCTGATCCTTTACTGGGGTGACAGCACCCTTCGTACGCCAATCCATCGCCGTCGGCACATCCACGTTGGCCGGTTCAATCCAGGTAACGGCCTCTTCGATCGGCTTCAGCTCACCGCGCAGCAATTGTCTGCGAAAAAAAAAACAGGTGTAACAAGGAAGTGTCACGATCAGTTATCATAAAAGCGGAAGTAATTGAATCATCTCCCCTCCCCGCCCAATGACACTTACCCCTTGCCGCTGACCGAACGGTTGAACCCGTTCAGCGTGTGGACAAACTCCTCGTGCAGCAGATCGGCGTACTTGTTCACGCGCAGGCGGAACTTCTCCTGGCCAAGATCGTAGCGCTGGTTGTGCTTGGCAATTTTGTGCTTGTTCTGCACGTAGATCTTCATGCGGATGCGCTCCTCCGTCTCGCTGTCGTACTTCTTGCGGTGTTGCAGCTAGTAAAGGAGAGTGGAAGAGAGAGAGAGAAATTGTTGCCGATTAAACAAGTGCCAATCAAAAACAAATCCACTTATGCTTTTTGTTTGAAACAATTGCAAAGTGGGGTTAGGTAATGGGAAAGGGAGGCCCGCTGACTCAGCAGCAGCAGCAGCAGCAGAAAGAAAGTGTGTGGGGACACTTGAGCGCAATGTTTATATATTTTACTTCTTTGTGTCCAACCTTTCGAAGAACACAGCGACAGGAAAAGAATTAGCGTATGATTCAGCATACTTCACGAGGAAGCCTTGCAACGAGAATGTGTGCAGTTGTTTATTTATGCTTCACAGAAAGTATTTTCGAGTTACAAATAACGTACTGGATGTCGAAATTGATGACTGTTTAAGAGTCAACATTTAGATAATTTTAAATATCCCATTTTATTTTGTATAACGAAGTCAACAATTTATGTTTAAAATGTCGTTTAACAAACTAGATTATGAAATAAGACTTTTCTCTACATGTAACAAGACGCTTTTTTACCCTCCGACACTGAATTTCGCATTCTCGCGTAACATTTAAATGATTGTGGCACGTGTTTTGATAAGAACATTCTGCTTTCGACCACGGTCCATCATCGTTTCGAACGAAGGCAGCACATAGTGGCCGGTGCCCGCCAGGCTAAAGACATGAGTACACGTGCGTTGCCGCGTAAAATGATTGGACGCTAATCCAGTTCAATGGCAGTGTTTTACCCCTTTTCCGTCCAGAAGTCCAGTTGTTAGTTCGTTTGTTCTACTTTTTGTTGAACTCCATTTCGTCCATTACTCATGTCTTGTGACGGGACAGGCAAGCAAACATAAATTACCGTTCTAGCAAAAGGGGGGAAAAAGGTAACCTCTTGCCACTCTTGCGTTTTTAACCGGCTAATGTGACTCATTTGTCCCCGAAAGAGAAGAAAGGTAACAAAGCCAAAACCCACCAGCCAGCCACTGTACTGTTTTGTAGCTGATCGACAAACAACACAACGGTTTTTTTTCTATTTACATTTGCAAAACCGGTGTCAAAACAACCTCCTGAGCGTGTGGTGTTTGTACGTTGAGAATGAGGAGTTTGAATTTGATTCGCACTTGGTACTAATCTCGTGCCATGATCTCTCCGTGGTGCTGCCTCGCGCAATAACATAATCATCATTGGTGCGAACTTCACACAAAGGACACGCAAAGTGAGACAAGTTTAAGTGCGTCATATGAAAATCCGGGGCGTAGAAAACAGCTGCTGCTTCATCGCCTGAGGTTATCAGAACAGCACACACTTTGCGTGCAATCCAAAACGGTTTATTACGTTACAAAAAATGTATAACAAAAAACAACGAATATAGGATCCACCACACCCATATGCGAGCGCTTGATAAGCCGAACGAAACGATCGGGAATCAAGCGATTTGTGTGCTTCAACGCCCCATAATGTTGCATCATCATACGCGGAGGGGTTTGCTGTGTTCGAAAGGGTGTAGAGTACACAGAAAGGCGGCAACTATGTGTGCCATTATGAGCCCCGATAGTTCGCCGCCTCTCCCTTATCTGGGGGGAGCCGAGTAGTAGTTTTGTGCTGGACGGACAACAAAGAGAAACTGTCGCTCAATGATGGACGCTATTCAACGAACCGATGACAAAACTGGTTGCTGGAGAATCGAGCCTAAATAGCAAGTCGACAGGAGGCATACATCGTTAATGAAGAGTCAAGTCCAGTCTCAGGGTCGCAGGATTGCCCCGTGTTCAATGCCGGCAGCATCGCATGATTATGCTGGAGCGAAGGGTCAATCACATCCGGCGTGTTCCGGCGTGGCAAAGCTTGCCAAAGCCGAGCAGCCCGCATTCATGTTCTTGTATCTGTCCGCAAATTAAGTTTCGTTCATAATGCTCATTTTATAGCCCAGTTTTGTGACGGAGAAATGATTTCTATACGGGTATTGTACATGTCACACAAAAAGTAGTTTAATTACTCTCCAAATCTAAGATAGGGCGATGGTTACACAACCTAATGCAACAAAAGTTGCCAATTACCACCATGAACTGATCATATCTAGTTGTACATGGAATGATCATGTACTGAATGATCAGATGGGGCGAATGAAAGGCCCTTCTTGTCCTTCGCTGATGTGAAGCATTGAAGCGCTTGAAGTGAAGCATCCAATGCTCGCACAAGTTCATGTTGCAGGTTTCAGTTGAATAGCTGAGCTAAAGAATTCCATGAATGGCAAAGCTCTGTTCTTTGCATCTACGATTTCTCGCTTCTATTGCACGAAAGTGCAACTGTTTTTTGCCCTTTTTGCCTCTTCTTCTGCGCTTAACACGTACGTAAAGAAGAAAAAAAAAACAACAGAAAGTAAGTTGGGTTGTCGAGCGACACAACAAAGCAGCAAAAGGGAACGAAATCTTATCCGCCACCTTTTTAGCAAACGAACGAAAAACAACATTAAGAGGGTAATGCTTGTGTCTGTGTTAGTGTAGCCTACAGGTGTGTTCAGGTAGGGAGGGGGCGACGACAAGGGTGAGTCGAGGTTCGCATAACCAAAACCTGTAAATAACACCAGCTGAGCGATGGTAACATAATAGCAGAAACACGCACACACCGACGGTTGCTATGGCATTGAAAAAGAGCGTATTCCACACACGCACGTCCCAACACACAGCCAAACCGATGAACCAAGGGGATGATGTTGGGCGTACAACCAATACAACATCAAAAAAACACCCTTCCTCTCTGTTTCAGCATCCATCACCTGCTACCCGTTTGTCGTTCTTCTTTGTGTGCTGGGCGATAAGAAAGAAAGGCCAAACTGTGGCTGCGAGAAGCGACGCAAACTTTTTGGCAATCAGCAGCCGTGGCCGTCCGGCGAACGAGATCATGGGCCATTTTGTATAAACTCACACACAGTGAGGACTTTGTTATGGGGGAAGGGAGATGATGGGAACTCTCTTTCTAATGACCCAGAAAAACATTTCCGCCCCAGCAGCTGGCCGCTGGCTGACTACTGATTGTTGGTCGAAGCGGGTGATAATGACGAAATTGCGCGGCGCACATATTTCACGGATGCAAAATTATGGATCGCGTAATACACATCGCTTGCTGGTGCCGACGACTGTTTGTTGTCGCTGTGGTGTTCACCCTATACTAAATGACCCTTCCCTCTTCTGGTCGGTGTTGTTCCCCTAACGAAGTACGCCGCGTTCGATGGCGTCATAACGCTTCAGCTATCGATAATTTCCGGATCACGCCATGACGCCCCCACTATACGGTCCAGCCAAGCGTATCTTAGAAACTAGTTTTCGCTTTTCGAGGGGTGTTTGCATTTTCGCATCCCAAAAACAACGTACGATTTTTGTGAACAAAATTAAATCATTTCTCTCGTTCTGCTCTTACCTTGAATGCTGTCCATTCTTCCTTCACGAGCTCAAAGATGGAGATCGCATTGGCGGCCGCGACAAAGCCGAGGATGAGTATTAGAAACTTCATGGCTGATCTGTGGCGAAGGAGAGAAAAAAAGAAGATGATGCGCAACAACGCGGGCACACCACAGTAGGCGAGTTTGATTAGAGAAAGATTCACTGTTTTGTCACAACACTCACACACACGAGCCTTTTTTTCGTTGTCGAATTGAAAGATAAAGCGTAGAAAAGAATTGTGTCCGCTGTTGGTACTCACCGATTGCAAATGGCAGAAAGCACAAAATGACGTCGCACAATTCAGACGCTAATATCAAAAGATTGGTTCCTTATTCTCTCCTACAATGAATCACTGGCTCTGGGGAGGTTTTCCACTGCAGGAAAAAGCTAATTAACTTTTCTCGATGGTCGTTTTAGTTAAAAACACAACTTGTACACGGCTGTAACAATTAAAAAGACAGCAAACAGGAAACAAACAATTAAAACACACGCACACTGTACACTGCAAACCCTCTGCGACGAGAATTGGCTGCAGATTGAACTTTTTTCTCCCCAGGATGGTCGTATTTAAGCGTCAGCCGTTTCTTTTGTTTACGATTTGTACTGGGCCCGTGTGCTAGTGTGCGTGGTGCGATGATGGTGATGCAGGGCTCGGTGACTAACCGTACGCTTGATTACGTTATTTTGAAGCAAAGTGGGTAGAAAGGAGGTGTCGTCATGTAGAACAATTGGGCATCGAGGCTTTAGAAAAAAGCACAAAACCAGGATCGACGGCAGTTGTCAAATGCGACGAATGTTGCTGGTATTTGGATATGATATATGAATTGTTTTCGTTTAATAAACATTTTTTTAGCATTAAAAATTCGTATTTTACATCCACACTCCATAAATCGACATTTTACACGTTATAATGCAGCTGCTGCCTGTAAACAAATATCGACGGCTATTGTCAAACTGAATCTCAAAATGGCAACATGCCAAACGCTAAGAAGACACCTCCTCTATATTCCACCTTGATTTTGAAGCGAATCATGTGACCGTTTCACTGGGAGCAGCCGCATTCGATCGGGTGAAATCCCCTGCATCAGTTTTCGTGTTTACATTATGTTGTCCATTTCTTGTAATTTTGATTTTGTACCGCGCGGTACGGTGGTAACGGAAAATGACCTTTTTCGTAAACAAAACCGGACTGTTTGTAATTTATTTATTTTGAGAACGCTCTTCAAGTAAATAAGAAAGTGTTGCTCTGATAAATTGTGTACAAAAAGTCCGCTTCCCTCGTCACTCGTTTTTGTGGGATGGAAGTGCTGGTGAAGTTATGAGCCATAAAATTCCAATAAAACTAAAGCAGAGG
>VTWG01020006.1:0-12560 GCA_008817895.1 Anopheles fontenillei | reverse complement strand
TTTATTGCGTTTCGATTCCTTTTAATCGATTTGCATTTCTTTGTGAAGTTTTTTGCGAAACATTCCCCCCTCCCCCCAGCTGCTTCTGCATTTTAAAATAAGTCAATCAAAAAAGGTCGTTGGTAGCAGGGAAACCACTTACAAGCATGAGGTGAAGTAGTATGTAGGATTTTATATTTTTAGCAATAAATGAATAAATGATATTAAGCGCTTTTAAGTGTTTTAGAACGATTTTTGGGCATGGATTTTATTAGAATTAGCAGTACATAAAGTTTTCCCTTCATTCCACTATTTTTAAAGATTATTGGCAAATAATAAGATTCGTGACTGCTCTGTAATGAGTCGGTAGTTTGATTCGTATGAAGAATTTGATAGATGTGGCTCCATTTACGTACCTTTTTCATAAAGATTAAGCACTATTTACGGACCCAATCTAAGTAAAAAGATGTAAAATAATGAATTACAATGATTCCTTTTAATCGATTTGCATTTCTTTGTGAAGTTTTGGCGAAACATTCACCACCCCAGTTGCTTCTGCATTTTAAAATAAGTCAATCAAAAAAGGTCGTTGGTAGCATGGAAACCACTCACAAGCATGATGTGAAGTAGTATGTAAGATTTTACATTTTTAGCAATAAATGAATAAATGATATTAAGCGCTTTTAAGTGTTTTAGAACAATTTTTGGGCATGGATTTTATTAGAATTAGCAGTACAACTGCTACAGTGTACAGTGACTGCTCTGTAATGAATCTCTAGTGTGGTTCGTATGAAGAATTTGCTAGATGTGGCTCCATATACGTACCTTTTGCATAAAGATTAACCACCATTTACGACCCCAATCTAGATAAAAAGATGTAAATTAATGAATGGCATCTTTGAGAAAAAGTGCTTCATGTAAAGTAAAAAGCCTTGATATCAATGGGCAGCTAAGACTATGCATTGTATCTAGGGGCGGATTTATCTGTCTCGGGGCCCAAAGCGGGAGACCTAAATGGACCACCTAGTTTCCTTAATAGTTCCCCAAAATTATATTGCATTTTTAATGAATATATTTATATAAATACCAAATACATAATCCTGAATTCGTTAGGGATTAATTTGCTTCTTTCGTTTTATATGGCAGTTAGTACAGTATTGTAATGGTATCTATAGTCTTCGTGCCATCAGGCTTACATATTTTGCATATTTTTATGTTGTCCTTGATCGTTGTTTCCGGTAGTGCAAATTTACCAAAACTATATTCATTACTAACCAGTGTTTTAAATGGAAATGAAGCAAACAATTAAATGATCAACTGTCGTTATTAATACTCCAGACATTCCAAATTTCAGTACATATGTAATTGGTCTACCTTAATTCAGTTGCCCTGCCCTTAACCAATTAAATCACTACATTCTGACAATTGGTCTAGTACATCTAAAAGGCATATTTGGAAAGCTTAACAACAAAACTGAATTTTACTCATTTGTACTTTTGTAGTTGTAGAGCAGAGTTTGCAATTCATTTCTTTGTTCTATCATGTAAATGAGATGTGAAAGCCACTACACAAAGTTTGTGTGCATTCCTGTTTCATAGATACATAAAAATTGCCTGAAATTCAAGTGTCCGACAATGATTATCCTGCTCTTGCGTGTTTGTAGACGTCCCAGGAGCTTCTTTATAATTTATTGTCATGAGAGGTTTTATTGCTAATGTGAAAGAGTGCGAAAGTATGTAAAGTTTGTCTAGGCCTTCGACAATTATCTCCAAAGTTCGTAACATCTATTGCTGGCGATAAACGTTATCAACACATTCCACACTTACTTGTTAGAATGTACTACTTTGAGATGATGCATACCTGCCCGTGCTGTTAAGTAAACATTGCATTACAATTCGCACTCAATAGAGATTTTCGTGACCAAGGGACAGTTCCAGGTTACAATTATGACCATTTTATCCCAGCACGTCACACTGGTGACCTTTGAATGATTCTCACACTACTAACACATTTCATTGAGACGGTGGGAACCAACCGACAGTTACCAATAAATGAATCAAGTGTCTGATCAATCAACGGTGACAAACAAATGAAGATAACGGGAACCCAGCATCAACCCGCATGTTAGTTACGACTGCCAATCTCTCAGCCCGCATATCCGTAAATATATTGCACACAAAAAAAGAAACCATCCACCTAAGGACGATGTCCAAAATAATTCATCCTGTCCTGTCAATCAGGCTTTTGCTAAAATACTCACACCATAGGACGCCACCCACATCCACAGATATCCAATGAGCCGTAGAAAACGGTCCTCCTGCATTAGGATAGAAACGTTTTCGAGGAAATTGCACTACTTCACTCGGTTCAATGGGACAATGGTTCAGAACGAATCACTTTTTTTTCATCCACATAAGCATTCCAAAGCATTACGCTAGCATGTTTGAAGGACTACTTTAAAATACCTAATAATAAACAGCTCGACAGGATACGTCGTGAGTCACGAAGAGCCTTTCTAAGAACCACACCATCGATGGATCATTAAATCATTTGTACTGTCCATGGTTTAAAGTTTTCGGACACACCGGTCAGCCAGCGCTGAAATGTCAATGGAACGAATCGATCGATCCGTTTCAAATGTCAATGCCTAACACATCAATGACGCAATTCGTAGGGAACCAAAACAACAGTGCTTGACGTAATTGATGACGAGTGGTGCACTGAAAGGGACGAATAGTTGTTTAGCTGTGGTTCCAATTTAATTCTAAAATTACAGCCCCCGTCCTTCACCGTTGACCAGCAACAACAATAATAAAGGAACGGATTCATTTTCCTTTCCCAGCGGCTAAAAACAGAAATAATTGCACCGATTATGCTTTATGCCCTCGAAACGTTACCAACTGGTAACAAAGGGCACCGTTCGACGGTTATACATGTGGTCCAAGTAGCAGAAATGCTCAGGTGCTATTTCAATTCACTCGCAAAAGGGTACGACCAGTTTCTCCAGAAGTTGCTATATCTGGTGGTACGCATTTCTCCACCAAAATTTTGCACGCATTCCACGAAGCTGCAGACAGATTGTGCCATGAATTTTCATGAACCAAAGGCCACTTAACGCATTACGCCGGGGTGGAAGGGACGGGGGCAGTGTCCTTACTGTCTTAGAGATAATGGTCTGCCGGGAAAATGTTGCTTCCCATTCGCGGGAAATCACGCGCTCGGTCAACATTCCGCAGCGCAATAAGGTTTGCGTAGGGCGTGCTAATTATTCCACCACAGCGAGCATCGTTCGTTTGCACATCTCGTGCCGTCGTCCGGCAGCCCTGTTGTGCGCGACATACTTCCGAAAATTTAGCCAATTACTCATTCATTAGTGACCCATTTCTAAATCAATAGCTGCTGGAGCTGGGGCAAACACAAACACTACACCGCGGACGACACCGGTGGCCCAAATCTTCGGTGGCCCCTTCCCGGGCCGGCACAGTGCAGTAATGCCGATTGCCGTTTGTGTGTTGCGTGTTGTGTGCATTTCGGCATGAAATGGCGGTACATAATGGGCAAGAGATTGCAAATTAATGGCAAAAGGATGCGAAAGCACTGCTGAATAAATCATCTGCCGGCGGGCTCATTGCTGCTCACACGCTGTGCGCTGTGGATTGACAGTTGCCACGGTTTGCTGCTGTCAAGCATCAATCAATGCACTCTAATTAAAATCACATCAGAACGATGCTTTCCGATTGAGTGCAGCATTCCAAGTAGACTGGCCTGTGGTAGTTTATTTGTTAAATTTGTGCGGTTGATAAAGAATTTGATAATACTGTTTTATTGTATCAACCCTTCGATGTTGTACTATGTAGTGCTCAGTAACTGTTTTGGTCATCACACTGGTAAGGAACCCAGTTATTTTAAAAAGAGCTTCGGTGTTACTCGAGGAAACCATTTCTAGCATGATTTTCACATAAAGCTGACAAAAAAAAGTTGAGACACTTTAGACGTTTTTTTGTAAATAAAAAACTTATGCAGAGTAGATATTATTATATTAAATACGTGTAAAAATACCCTAGTAAGTTAGTGCTTACTAACTCTCGCTGCGTAAATAACTTATCAGCCTAAAAAGTACCATAACCCTATCCAAGGCTGTATTTGCCAACAACCTCGTAGATTGTTACCAAAATGAATGACATTTAATGTTAGTAATAAAGAAATCCATAGATTCATTTGGAAAGTTAATTGCAAATCTCTGCTTTCATGTTCCGTAGATCTTCTCAAACTAAAAGCGTCTGATTGGAAACACTTTGATCGGGCAGACATACTACAAACTAAACGATCTAAAACTTTTCTCGATTTTCATCCATTCCTCTTTAAGTTTGCCATTTTGTTTGTTTTGTAATTATGATCTGTATCCTTGTTGTCAGTATTTTTGTTATTTAATTTAATAACACACACAATTACGCTTTCATACTACTCATAGAACTAACAAATGACTTAAAACTTAAATGAATTTAAAGTGTAAGTACAACATGTGTTTCAATGGTTACCACTGCCATTTCACAAATTTTCCCGCCGGTAGCGATAATGGTAGCCTCAAAACTTCTTCATTTGACACAAACTAACCACGCTCACCTGCTCCACAACACACACACACACAGAGACACGGAAAGCAAGGAATCTATTTTCAAGACTCCATTAAATAATCAACCACATCATCAAGCCGAACACGTGTTGAACGGAACACATTCTTACACTCTCATAAATTAAGCCTCGTATGCATAATTCATACATCGCGCAACCACTCGTGTACGATGACACTCTCTCTCTCTCTCCCTCTCCTTCTCCCACTCTTTGCCATTCCATTAACTATGACGCATTTTTTAGACCATTTTCATCGTCCTAAGCGCTTCATTTTTCACAAATGGTTATGCTATCGCGCATGGACGAGCGTCATTAGCTTGACAGGTCAGCTGGGGATGAACGATAAGCAAACAGACATTAAACATTAACAAAACCGAATCCCCATGGTCTATCAGGTAGAAATTAATTTGCTACACCAACCCACGGTTTGGTTTACTGAGCTGTGAAATTCAGCGAAATTCAATATTGTTATTTTTGGAAGCAAACATGTGCGCCACAGTATCATTTGCAATCTTGATTGCATCATTGCATTCATTGCGCTCACTGAACACTGATTTATCGCTGCATCCGTTGCAATGCTGATTAGAGATAATGGGACGGTAGGTCGGTAGGGGGGAAAACTCGGGACAGCAATCGCAATAGCTAACACTTTCCACTGTATTGGCTCCAGCAAACGCAAACCATCGGTGACATGGTGAGGGCGAACGAGGCGAACGTTTGCACGATTATCGATATGCAGCTGCATTTATCGCTCATCCGTGTTGAGTTCGAATGAAAACAGCGCTTAAAAACAAACACCTTTTTGCACATCAAAGAGCGTACTTCTTGCTGCACAGGCATAGCTTGAATGGATGCTTAACTGCGCGAGCAGCTCTTACAGCCAATGTAACACGTCCGCGTTCAAGGAATGTTTCCGCCGAACGGGCGAATCATTTACGCGGAACGGTATGCTAAACGGGAATTTAATTACAATTGCTAATCCAACCGTGTTCCGTCTGTAAGCGCTTTGATATCCTTCAGCCGCCCACTGCTGGCCCAATGTTGACTCATCGCACGTGGCTACCGCTGATACGCTCCGTGGCTGGAATGACGGTATTCGGTATTGATGGCTCTCTCTCCCTCTGTCTCTCGGTGGCCAATCAGGCGCTGATTGGCGCTTAATCGCGCTATCTTGAAACTGATCGGTGAAATTATTCCCGTGCCGAGAACGCGCTGGACGGTTGGGAGGGACGCGCTTTTGTGAGCCTGTTGGAAGATAATTTGCATCTGACAACGCGCTTCCCTGTATTATCGGGGCTGATGATGCAGCTATTAAATTTATTAGCCGAACGCATAATGGATCAATGAGCGACTGGGTCGGCTGGGAAAGATCGCTCGCTCGATACCGCTCCACGGCACGCTGTAAATTGCATGAATATTTAAATGGACAATGTGTTGTTTTTGTTTCATTAACTAGGTGAGATTAATCGGTGTTTTCGTTCGTCTATTATCGCACTTTGTTGACACTTGCACGCAGCACGTAGAAATTGTTATCAATTTCGATAATATACATAAAATTGAATTAAACATAACTGCGATTTTGTTTGAAGTGCTGTTAGCCTATGGATAAAGGTAGATGAAATTGAGTAGATGGTATGTAAAGAGAAATATACCAACGTTTGACTTTTAAATGATCGGTTTACATTGCATTCATGTCTCGTTTGAACCGTCGTTGCATTGACTGTTCTGCATAATGTTAATTGTATGCCATACGTATCATTAGATTTGCAATTCTTATTAAAAATTATAAACATTTGCAACGAAACTTTAATGACATCACGAGGAATTTCCCTCATCTGAGTTAATAGCTTGACCTTAGCTCTCTGGAGCTAACATTCAACAACTTCATGCATTGATCTAAAATTCCACGAACTAAAACAATGGAACAGCAGGTCTGAAGGACGTTACCAACCAGTTAGCATCATACTGGAAGCTGCATGGCTCATCCAGTACTTGTAACTTCAATTCACATCTGAAGAAAGGTTAGAACATGGAATGAATGACTAATTCCAGTCAATCCAATAGTGCTGCCGGGTCTCTGAGTGTACGTCTTGCCTTTCAGCTGCTGCATCAAGGGAGAGGTACACATCCAAGGCCAGGAACCTTCTTGTACCCCGTCGTACGGTGAAAGAGTACTTGAATAGTATGGACATTCCTATCGAAAAGTGTTCAGTGTTGGCCGTATTGGTGCAGTACACAAATTCCGAGAAAAATGTGTATAGTGGATAGCACAATTTCATCGACTAAAACTGGCAGAGTACAATGTTCTTAATATGCTGAGTAGTGCTGCAATTACGTGGCAAGAAGTAGGACGACACAAGTGACTGTTGACAAATGAATAGCCTTTTCCAGTAGCTATAGCATTAACGTTTGTTAAGAATACTATATTCCTTACAAAAGTGATTAAAATTTAAGAAGTCTTGTGGTCTGGAGGTCTCCTTCAACTAGAAGAATTTACGCAAGAATTTGTTGTGATATTCTCTTCACAGTTCTTCTAGATAACAGTTTGTTAGCTTTTCGTTTTATTTCTTGGAACAGCTTTGAGCGTATACACTTAGATAAGGCTTCAAACGATGTCACCGCAACATAGCCTTAAGTGTATCGATTTTGCTCTGCAGGCTAGCTTTGAAAACACGCATAAGTCACGTTGCGTGGTTTAAAAACGTGTTATAATGGGCCAGTTTTTTGTGTATCACTTTTTGCTTAAGAAGGAAAGTGGCCCTTATTGCTCATGGAAACTTAATTATGACCTCGACTGTGGCAGTTTTGTTCATTTAATCATTAATGTACGATCAATTGTTTGGTTTCAAATGGTCCGATTATGGTATTGTTGAAAATTTTGGCTAGAATATGACAGAAAAAGTTCGATAACATAATCGATGCTTAGAAGAACTACCTATGAAATGGCATCAAAAATTTAAGTCTAGCATAAGTGTGCCACTGTATAAGTGTCCCTTATATTTATATATAAAGAATTTCTTTTATTAAATTCTTTGCTATAACGTGATCATACCAGCTTTCAAGACTTATAGCTACTTCAACAATTGGTCTTCGTTACGGGTGAATCATTTGGCTGGGAACCGAACCCTTCCTAATTTGTACGTGCACGCATGTTTATCGAATAGATCACCAATCAGCGACTCCTTTGGAAGGTAATTTTGCATGCATTATTTCAGAGAATCTTATGACAACAAACAATAAATACTAAAATTTTGAATGAAGATCCAATAGCTTCTTAATGTTTGAAAAATTCCATTCAAATTTCAAACCCCAAAAAATGTCTAAAATATTCTGATTTGTACATGAGCAGAAAATTACTTACCTTTAAGGGACGACGATGATTCGGATCGCTCCAGCACACCACAGACTCAAACACGTTCAACCGTTCCGAATGCCATGTCACACACACACATACACACCTTATTTAACACTTCATTTAATACCGTTCAAACCAAAACTATCGTCACACCGCAACGGAGTGTTTTATAACATGTATAATCCTCACACTCACACGCGCCAAGGGGCTAAATCACCCGCTGCTAAACAAACGCCAACACCTTCACGCACGTGACGCACCTTTTGTCTTGAAGCTGAAACACTGAAAACAAACAGAGAATGGAAAAGGTAAGAACGTTTCCAGCACACAAAAAAGGACTCTTGATTGCACAATTTCCTTCCGAACCAAACACCGAAAGCACGCGCACGTATCACCTCGCCATCCACACACACGCACACATTCACAAACAAACACACACACTTCTCCCAAAACCAGTGGTTGTCATTTGATTTTGTTTCAAATCACGCACCAACGCTACTGTGTCGCGTTGACGACGACGAAGACGACGAGGCTGTATCGTGCCGGGATTATTAATAAACTTGGCATACCCTCTAATGCCCTTTTCACTCACATCGTCGCGCCAGTTCTCAAGATGTGCTTCCAAAAAAATATGCCCCTCCACACTTGCCCTTCGTTCTCTTTCCCAAATGCTTCACCACCGGAACCAGCGTCCACGAGAGAAGGTTCACCCGTTTCATGCAAAAAAACACGCAGCCTACTTAGCAGGAAGCACTGCACAGCACAGTGGCGCGTCAGCATCCGCACTACGCATATTAATCCCAGGCGTTGCATACCCCGCCGACGTACGCAGAGCGCAGATGAGAAGCGAGAAAGTTATCTTAATTTTCTCAATTTGTCACCCAACTGTTGCCAACGGGTCGGAACGGGTTGTTCGCCGGCATTTGCCTTCTCGGTGCGGTAATATCTTTTCCCAAATTTGACACACTCGCAACGCACAGATACACGCACACACCGACACACACACACACGAGACACCGGTATCGTCGTCATCTGTCTTGCTTCACTCAACGCAAGGGTTGCTCTAGGATTGGGCGAAGGCACTGGGTAAGACCATTTTCCACGATCAAACTTTTACACATCGTTTTTGATACCCCTTTTTTCTTCTTCTCTTTTCACTTCTTTTGCTTAAGATACTTGGTAATCCTCCTTCTCCTCCTCCTCCACCACCACGACCTGCTCGCGCGAGACCCTGGAGCGCCACACGAGAGTGATGGATTGCAGCAGTTGAGCAAGATAGTTTTGGGCCCGTCAGTCTTAAGATATTAGCATATCAGCTGCGAGCAACGGGGCAAACGGGTTGGAACCTAGGGGTTGGAAAATTATGTTTCCTTCCGCCCCGGGACCGTACGATCGTGCTGCTGCTGCTGCTGCTGCTTCTGCTACTCATATGTAACCGATTTCTTCCACCAATTGCTTTGCCTTTACCGGCACGTTCGGTCACGTACAAGTACCCACGACACGACAAGACCGTATCGCATATGGATAATGACACTCACTCTCGAAGGGGTCGCACGGAACGTCTTGGCTGCCTTAATCAGGCATTACAGCCCATACCGCCCCGTTTGTAACTTTGACTGCACATACTCTACAATACACTCTACACTGGATTATACACTTGTCGGAGCTCTTGTCCCTCGGTCACGACCACAAGCAATCCACGTGGCGGGGACGACGAAGTGTTTGTCGTTCGCTTCGGGCGTTCGAGCTTACCCAATGTGTTCTGTTCACTGTTCACCGCTGTTGGAGTGCCGATGTATCCCGTACCGAAGCCATCCACCGACTGGTGGGCCTGTAGGTTGAACCGTATCCCTCGAACCGGTACCACCGTTGTTCCACCTTGCTAACCTCACCACCAACAAACGCGGGAAGGTTTGTGTACGTACACGGATGAACACATTCGGTGGTGCTGCACATGCGCACACTGGCTTCACTTCCCCTAGTGGGTTGCCTTTGGCGGGGAAACTGTACACGGTCCCGCCGTCAACATCGACAGCATCGAACGCAATCGAACGCGCGCGGGAGGACTGCTTTCAATCAGATGCTATCGGATACCCTTCTCCGATCATAAGGGTTCTGTGTTTGCCAGGGGTTTCTTTCCGCTTCATCTTCCCCCTTTTCCATGTGTGTGTGTTGATTGGGATGTCTTAATATTTTTAAAACGCACCGATCGTTTATCGCCTCACTCACAATCTTAACGAAAGACATGTACAGCAGACAAAATGTGCGGGTTCAGGAAATGGTCAGCATGGTTTTCGGGAGGGTTTTGATACTGCTGCTGCTGCTGCTGCCGCTGTATGCCGGCTGGGGGAAAGGATGTTTGCTGTTGACGTTCGAAAGCGGAGAAGCAAAACATCGCACGAGGAGAAGCAGTACTTTTTGAATGCAGATTAAACGGCTTCAAATCTGTGGCCTCGGTGTCGGTTGTAACTGACAATCAGTGCTGTAACATTGATTGAAAGAGGAGAAGAAACAAGAAATATGCCTTGTGTTGATTGAAGTCTAAAGAAATGTTTATTAAATTGTGCCTTTATAGTTTCATTTAAATAGAATCGGACGTCTTGTTCTTTTCTGTAGTTAAATGTTTAGTAAAAATTGCACAAAAAAGACATTTGTCAAGCCAACCAAATTTAAAAACTGTTTTTTAATGTTTTTGCAAAACCAAGTTCAAAGTTTCATTTATAATTAAATAAATGGTTGGTTTTTATTAAAAAGTTTCATAAACATAAACAGTTCTCAGGACCTGTTTTCACAACGCAACCAAGCAAAAACTCATGCTGCTGAGAGACATGGTTTAGATGGGAATAGAACTCAGCGTTGGGACAAATTCACAAAAAAGCGGAACTGGGACCGAACGGTTCCATCAAATTTCGGAACCAGCTCCGAAGGGTAGGTCACACCCGCCAGAACCGTCTGGAATCGTCCGGAATTGTTCAGAATTGTCGGCATCGTCCGGAAAGGTCCAGAAAGGTCCGGAATCGTCGCCGTTTTACGGACAAAATGCCGTTTTACGGTGTTCAAGTGTTTCAAGGCGATGGGTAGGGAGGCTGTGAACTCCTAACACCCCATAGTGGTTTCTGAAATAAAATAAAATGAAATAAAATAAATAAATTCTTTGTATTTTTCCGTTATTTTATTGTTATAAATATGGCACAAGAAAAAAAACTAACCTATGTTTTAAAACTGCACGAGCTAAGGCGCAGTTTACTTGACATCTTCTGACATCTCGATTGTACAACAAATCTTGAGCTAACAGTGAGTTATTGTTGTATCCATAGTAGGTATGTGGGCTCGGTAAATTCAGAAATCGAGCGTATAACTGTCATGTTATTAAAGTCATAGGCACATTCACTAGTATCGATCCACTACGATTCCGACGATTCCGGCGGAGCTAGCGATTTCATTTTACTAGAGTCGGAATTGGAATCAATCTTGCCAAAACTGGAGCGGAACTATAGGTGCGATCCGGATAATCCATCTCTAAATAGAACCTCAAACAGCCTCGAACAGATAAAGAAATTGGTGTCATTCTAAACCATCAATCGACCAGCACATCCATGGCTGCTTGGTGTACAAAAATGCTTGCAGAAGGATCAATAATAAACCGTGACAGTGAGTCCTGTGAGATGGGAGACTCGAACCCATCGAATATTACATGAACATTTCATGATGTTTATTAGTAGCTATTCCAAAAGTCCAGAACGACTAAATTCAAATTTCGTATGTCGCAAGTCTTTGTAAAAACGATCTTTGATAGCGGAATAATCAAAGATGCTCAGAGAGTAGCAATTATCATTAATGTAAATAAGACAAAAAGACGGAAGGGTTATGAACCGCTATAAGAATTGGATAGAAACTTGTACCAAGATAGCTACACGGTCAGTATACACATCTGAGGTTCTGTTGCGAATCCCTGTAACCGGGCCAAATTAACTAGTATCTAACAGAAACTAGAAAGATAACTATCGCACGCCACATTTCTTCGTTCATTTTGGTTGTGGTTAAAAACATGTTAAGAATATGTCAAAAATGCATGAGTACTCGTTTTAAGAAAAATTAAAATACTTTTTGCGGACACGCATGCGACAACAAATTGTACGAAAAATGATGATGGTTTTCTATACGTTTGGATTTTTTTTCCACGTGAGCAAACGAGTGATAAAGAGACCAGTAATTTCAGCAGGGATACATTTGGCTTGCGATCTGTTCTAATAATATTTTGTAAAATTTTTGAACACAGCTGTAAAGTATGCAAAAAGTACATAATTGATTTTAATGGTATATATAAAATGAACAGAAAACATAAATATATAAGTAAAAACAAACCTCAACATAATGCAAAAGTCAACCGTAACAATCTATTTACTCATACCTTCACCATTTCAGATTGTTTGGTCTTGCTACGACTTTAATTATTTTACTGTAAACACGTTAGATTCGGCTTTCTCCCGATTTGAATTACCTAATTTCCTGTACAAACTCTTGGAATTTCATAAATACTGTCCCCCGTTGTATGGTTTTAGATAATTAATTACACGTACCCTTGTCCTGCGAT
>VTWG01020005.1:0-13154 GCA_008817895.1 Anopheles fontenillei | reverse complement strand
TGGTTGTGACGTGTGATGTGCCTGCAGTCTTTTGTTGGCTACAGTGAAGTCGCTCTAATCTTCGGAGTCTCTCTAAGATGAATTGATACGATTGGGCTTTCGACATTTTCTTCAGCGAAATCATTCGGCCTATTTTATGGGTATTTAAATTATTTTTGAAAATTTTTGCTATTGCAGTGGTTTTAATGTATTTGTTTCACTAACATGTAAAAAAATAATTATTATTCGTTGAGATATTTCACTATAAACCGTAAAAATATCATTCAAAGTTAAACAATTCATCGGAATAAACTCAACATTCCCGATTTGACGTCACAAGACTTCGATTACGGTGATATTCTGATGATTATGCAGCCAAAGAATGGATGAATTACTTTCTTTCTCATTCTTCACCAGTACGTTTAGTTTGAAGTTTACACTAAAGAGACTTCACTGTGTTTAACCTATCAAACACAACATTTACAACGTTTTCCAGACAGCTTACTTTATTCCGAAATCATTTACAATAATGAAAGCAAAACACTGTTGCTGTTAGCTTCTTCAGCAATTGGTACATTTCACCCCGCACTCGATGAGTTGGCCACCCAACGGTTCCCCCCTCGGCCGTGCTCGTTCGCACCCTAAACCGTTTTCCATTTTCGCCCAAGCTGGCGTCACGCATTCCAGTCGATTTTTGCCAACCCGCAACGAATCACATCCTCCTTTAAAGCCATTTGAGCAGAATTTGCTATCGAAAAGCGCTGGGTGTGTAATACCATCTAGAACGATAAAATAAGATGAGATAGTCAGTTGGTACGAACACGGGCGGATGGGGATGAAGCTCAGCCCGATGGCGTGAGGCAAAGGACTCTTTCTTGCGGTCGCCTGTTCGAAGGAGTGGAAATTTGCTTCGCAAACAAAAATGTGTGCTTCAACCGCATTTTCAAATGTGCATGTGATAGTGTGTACGCTAACCCCGTCCCACCCGTCCACCGAACGGGGCATGCTCTTCAAAGTGCAGGCCTTTTCTCGCCCTGGGACAGCCGCCACCCAAAAGCCCACAGTGAGCCACCGAAACTGAAGGAACGAAACGAAATGACCCACGATCGCTCGCGGAGCCATTTGGAAAGAAAACCAAAAAAAAAGAAAGAAAAGAAACCCCCACCCGAAAACAAAAAAAATACCTCCAAACGGGCGGTCCCGGGCGCTGGCTTCGAACTTCCATCATGTTTTTTAAGTGGTCAAAGGAAGCCGCGGCCTTAGGTGTCGGTTAAGCTAATTGGTAGAAGATCAAAGGCGCCGACAATGTGTTTAAGTACGATATAATACGGTAAAAGATGGGGAGCGAGGGGTGCGGGGCGGCCCTTCATCGTCATTCCCCAGTCCTCCACCCTGCCTGGGTGTTCCCCAGGCCATCCCACACCTCCTCTCCTTTGTGCGCATCCTTCCCCAGCGCTCTCAACAGGTAATAACTCTATCTCACTCATCTCGCACAAACCGTGGGGAGGCCCTCCCAAGCTGCGCAGGCAACGAAGGAACCGAACTCTCGCGCCCGCAAATCTGGTCCGCCAAGAAGGAGAAGACGGGGAAGGGTGCTTTGCCTAACAACAACTGACTGCATTGATCAGTTTCTGCGCAAGCTTGCGCAGTGGTCGAGGAGGGTACATACGCGAAAGGGGCGATGGGGCGTTGAGGCGAAAAACACTGAACACCACACACACACACACGCATCATAATGAAAATTAAAGTCCAAAGAGATTGAAATATGTTATTAAAGAGCGGCCAGCGTGGCGATCGGGATGCAGCGCGAAGGGTCCGACTCTTGGCCGCGCGAATTTCGATTGCTTTTGCAGCGGAAAAGGAGGGACGAAAGGTGCTACAATCGCAGGGGAAGGAGGAACTTTGTGTGTCTTTATAGGGGGAAAATGAATTAAAATAATAATGCAATCCTTTCTTTCCCGCTGAGCGCTGAGAGAAATGCAAATAAACGTTAATTAGCTTTGCTGATTAGATAACTTGAAGATTTCATAAAAGGCATTTTACAGTAGTATTCTTAATATTGAATTTGTATTTGTACTTGATTTTGAATTGAAACTATACCGGATAGAACGCTCGAAACTATTGCTTCCTCTGCACACAGGAACAAAAAAAAAGAACAGGAACATCACAAAGAACGCATCAAAGAAAGTGAACAGCTGAAATCGATGCTGAACGGTACATAATTTCCACAATCAAACTTTTCCATTTTAATTGCTCGACTTATTTTGCATTGCGGCAGCCCCACCACCAAAAAAAAACTCATATCGGATCGTTTGATGTGATTGAAGGCATAAGCATAATCTACTTCCATCTACCTCCGTTCTCACCTCCTTCTAAGGAATCACGAATTGGTGGAGGCGTTTTGTACGGGCTCGGACTCGACCCGCGTGCTGGCTACTGGTCTACCGGGCGGCCCGGTTTCGGGGGCCCTGTTGATGTGGCACGGCTCTACCGCATCTGGAACGTCGGCAGCTTCGTACTTGATCATAGCTCTCGCGAGCGTTGCGTGGCGTTTGCAGGGGAACATTTTCAGCATCATCAGCATAAATGGATAATGAATGAGCGGCATCACGAAATGAGGCCCTGTGCCATCGTATTTTACACTTCCTACTTTAGGCCATTTTTTGTGTGTGTTGTTCGGTCCGAGCTTGCCTGCTGCTGGGGGTTGCACTGATTTCCTCCTGTAGGTGTGCGTGCGCGCGCGCGTGTGTGTGGGCCCACCATGGCCATGTGTGTGAGAGTGGGTAAGATGAGCCGAATTTTACAACGATGAATTCAGGCGTTGTTTGAGGCTGTGGCGGGAGTTTTGGGGGAAATTTGATAAGAAATTGTACAGAGAATCTAAAATTTTATTATTTTATTTCGACTTTTTATACTTCAAGCATACGGTTTATGTCAGTGCTTGAGGCAGTATAATCACAACTGATAAAACGATTTTTCAAACTGATAAATGCATGTCCTTTCATCCCTTTGATTGTGCTTCCTTACTAGCCGCTCAAACCAGTCAAACGCACTTGTAAGCAACATAATTAAATTCTTGATACGCAAACACTCGTGACGCAAACAGATAAATTATCGCTCATCATTAGTAGGCCTATCGCTTCAGCTAGGCCCTTCAGCTGCCCTTAGGATCATCAGGACGAGGAACACAACTCTACAAAAATTTGAACAAACAAGAAGAAACGATGTACAAGTGTCCGTAACAGATTCACTGATTTGTTTTGGTGACGCCTTTTTTTCGACTTCCCTTTGGGTGGTGATAAGAATTTATCATCGCGCTCCGAACTAATGCAGTCACACGAGGACACGCACACACACACGTACATTCCTGCTAGTGTGTCAAAACAGGAATGGCGCTCGGAACAAGTGCGCCGTCATCGATTGTCACGAAGTTTTTCCCCGCTCTCGCGAAGGGGCCGAACAGTCTCTGGGGTCGGCGACGAGATTGAAGGCAATTTTTGATGGTCGATTTCACGCCGGCCTTTTTATGAGGTGCTGAAATGAAGTGCCCACCCCAGCGCCCGGTGATGCTGGTGGAAAAGGGTGTGTTTTTATGAGCTGTAGGCATATAAATCTTGCCTTGCACACCCAGCCGGCAGCTACCGCACTCGGGCACGCCGGCTTGATCGATGGGAATGGGGGAATGCGGGTTTGGGGGGGCACGGGGTTGCAGGGCGATAGATGCGCTCGGTGCACATGCACAACACACTCACACACACACACAAAACAGACATGCGAGACGTGCATCACGCTTTCCCGGGTGCGCTTAATAGGCTGAAAATGATATTACAGTAGTGAGGGCACGGTGAGCAATAAAACCCACCGGACCATCGGTAAGCGACACGGTGGCAGGAAGGATTGTACGATGATCTGTCATTACTGTATAGATTGCATGTAGTTGCTAAACGTACATGGAACACATTGGTATTGTTCACAGTGAAACATTGAATTGAATTGAATTACAGAAATGAAACAAAATTCTTCCACTGTTTCCTCTGAACCACAAAGGATAATCTAAACATAATTTGTCAACGCAAACTTCTTACAAATCTTGTAACGTGATGCCCTAGCATTTCATAACCAACACAACGTAGTTCTTGCTACACAGAGTTTTGCGAAAAGTAACGCAGTATTTCGCGTTAGTATTATCGCGTTATTACTTTATAATGAATTGGAATGAACAAATGGTTGAGAGACGGCCTATTAAATATCAAAAAGGTTGTGGCAATATTTCCCACTAAACTATCACTATTTTATTTGTTTGCATGTGTCATATTTTAATTCTGCGTCTTAGGATATCTAAAAAGTGTTTATCTTATATTAAAATCTTTCATTTGAGTTCATTTAATTAAAATATATATTTCAAAACATAAGGTGATTCATTTCGTCTTTTCCAAGAATGGAAAGCATGATGTTTGAATTGAGGACCGGCACTGAATAACCAGATGTTTGAATTGGATATTTAGGCAGTGCATTTATCGGTGAGGCCTTGAAACCGAAACTTTTCTCAAACATCGAACATTCCAGTATGCTTTTAATTTGCGAATATGTACACTTGAGTTTCTTTTATATGATAGCTATTTCCTCTGCTATTTTTACTCTGTTCTGATTATCTGGTTCCAACACATCCTAACCATCCAATAACCAATACTTTAAATGCAATACTTATAATTCAAGAACATGTTTTCAGTTCGAGAAATTCACTACATGAACTAGAAAAAATAAGAATGTATGATTGTCGCTACGCCTAATGTTTCGTTCAATCGGATATGCTCATCCGTAATCGATTTTGTTGTTCATATCCGTGAACCAAAATCTACAGTACAAACTAATTAAACAATCAAACAAACAAATAAATCACTTCGCTTTCTACTGCGGGGTGTTTCGATAGGGTACGGCCATATCTCCGTGTAAAAAAAAACATTTAGGGTTGACTGTCAGCATCCAACACAAAAAGGTGAACCCGCATGCAACACATGAAGGGGTTCCGAAGTAGAATTCTGGCAACAACATTTGAAGGAAGCACTTTTTTTTTGGGATAGTGAAATCAAAATGTGTCGAATTGTTGTTTTTTTGTCAAATTTTAAATTCAATAAAATGTGATAAGTGCCGTTTGTGATTTTGATGAAGTAACCATCACAAGTAATGAGGTGAAGCAAGTCAGTTAACGATCATCTGTTAAGCAGTTTTTTTTTCTAGCACTCTGTCATGCGTGGACTGTAGTTTTTCGTTTTTGCGGAAGATTTGGAAATTGAATATGATTAACATTTTTCAATTACGATTTTTGCTTTTTTTATTGCAGCTCAAATCACTCAATTCTGAATGAATGGATCATTTAGGAACAATAACACAGACATGCAAAAACTAACGTCGTTCTTGTGTAGGATTTCCACGTGCAAAACGGTAAGTACATGAATAATTTGCTTTTTCGCAGTATCTTTTATTGATGAAATTTTGGAGTATTGCAACAATGATGTTTTCAATTTGCAGCTCAGCTATTATTTACTTCATTTTAGATTGGATTTGGCTGATGTATTCATATTTGTAGTGCATGATTATATTTTTTTACTTGTTTACTCAATCATCAATGATGGTAGCGTTTATTAAGAAAAAAAAATGTCTATGTTAAGCATACCGAAAAGGATCTACGGTCTGAATAGGAACAGTTTGTTATAATAACATATAACATTGTTTTAGAGTGCAAATTTTGTAATTCAAAATATTTTTGAAACAGATTAAAATAAAAAAAATTAATATTGATGAACAGGCATGTATTATTTCTTGACAAATTTCTCTTAAAGAAATGTTTTCAATTCGCAAATAGTAATGGCTTGAATCATGAAAACTCATCTCATCAATTTGTAAGCTCTCTCTCTCTCTCTCTCTCTCTCNCTCTCTCTCTCTCTCTCTCTCTCTCTCTCTCTCTCTCGCTCTCTCTCTCTCATTTCTGTAATACTCGAGTAAAAATATAATACCATATCCTATTATAATTTTTGTTATCTTTCAGAGAAAATCTTTACTGCAGGATTAAGAAAAAAGTTTAGAGTATTATTTCTCTATAGCCTCCTAACACCACCAGGTGCCGAAACTGCTTATACCTAAATCAGTTAGCAATCATATTTGTTCTTTGGAACTAGCACTTCACAGCACTTCAAGGCTTTTGATTTGTTTATGTTTATGTTTATTGTATCGAAAATATTCCACGTAATCGCAATTAGTTTGACACCAGAGTATGAACGCCATTCACGTGAATTTGAGCCTAATTGTTTGAGCCTAATGTTTCTCAGCAAACTGGTTTGAATTTCTATGCTGCTTGTATTCGTTTTAATCTTCATAGCATGTTCAGGAAATTTCCAAATTTTGAAGTACTGAAGTATAATGCGAATGCAGACAACTGGTGTTGGTATTCTGTCCTGGACATATAAGCAATGAATTTTAGGAAAATAAGATCAATTATTCAAGCCACACGAAACAGCAAAAATGATGTTCGATTTGATAGTGAACAGATGAATCTTAAAGGATCATATTTCAATATATCTGATAATAATAAAACAAACAGAAATTATTGTGTTATTTTTTATCAAAGTTGTAGCTAATAGAAAACATAGCCGTTAACATATTTCCTATTAACAAATAACAGAGAAAGCATTATTAGTTGATACGTTACAACGGTAGTCGATTCCTATTGCTCTTCAACTTGTTGCACCCTTCCTTATATATACACATACACACACAGAATGGAAATAAAAAGTAAAAATACAAATAATTAAGATTGAAATCTTTAATTAACGATCCAGCGCTGGACGGTGCGCACAAACACTTGCTTTTGCTGCTAATCGAACAGTCGGCTTATACCGGCAGTCCGGCAAGCTGATCGCTGTAAATCGGTTTTCCATTGCAAACCGTTGCAGACCGATCCATCACAAATATGCTGCCGACTAGAGTATGCCACCGTCTGGTGCACCGGGTGTTACCGGTTCGGTACGGCGCTATTTGTCGAATTTCCTCTCTAATATCGCCGACATCCTACGATGTCGAGATCATCGGCTCCTCCAATGATTCGCTGATCATCATCGCGCAAACGATCATGGCTAAACGAAGGCAATTACGAACGATCGACGGTGGCGATCCGGGACGCAGCGTTGGCCACCGAGCTGATCGGTTTTGCGGAAGGGAAAGCACAAATAGACGATGGATTTGATGTTTTCAGCGATTTTATCGATCGATCGACATGCTGGGAGCTTGTTTCGTTGCAGCACGGTACGGAGCGGAGTGGGGTGCGGAGCGGCTGGTCGGTTCGGAAGCGATATTAAATATATTTTTAGCAATTAGCCAATCGAGATGAAAAGCGACCGAGTCACGGCTAAAAAGGGAGCCTAAATTGAGATTTGCTGCATGTCCGACTTTCATGTTTGGTTTTTAAAAGCACATCGCATGAAAGGGCGAAAGAAATCTTTAATTATTGGAGGAATAAACCCTTTCCAAGCACGATTATTGTTCTTCCGGTAATTTCATGTTGATCGGAACAGATTTCTTTATTTCCAATAATGAATGTTTAATGTGAGGCATAGTTTTTTGGGACCATTGTTTGGTAACTTGTATAAAAAAATTAGTATGAAATCGTTGCCTTTTCCTTGCTCTATTAAAGTCAAACACAATATAACGCTAAGTGCTGCCAGCATGTGTCTGTGTAACCAGATTCCTAATTACACTTAAACATACCGATATTCTGCCACCGGCAAATACCATCAATCGTGCCACATTAATTAAATGTCCGAGTCTGTCGGTGAGTGGTTCACGCAGTGTGCTCGCCTCCCAAATCGGACCCCAAAACGGCCCCCAACCGGGTCTGTTTGCCGTGCTTGACAGCTGTCAAGTCGTCATTGGATTTACACGTGTGACGACGACTACCGACTATTCTCAATCCAGCATTACACAGGTACACACACACATACACACATATTCAAACACACAGTTGCCTCACGCCATCCAATCTGTTTTCGGTTCCACGTTGTCAGTAGTTAGTAGCTTTAACGATGGCATAGCACATGCAATCCTATCTCCATGCCCCAGTTACTTCCCAAATCCTGCCAGCTAGAGTGGTGCTTCGTCTCGAAGAAACTTCATTAAAATGAATTATTCGTACACCGGTGCCTGTGTACTGGTAATGAAGGGGGTAATGAGGTAGCATGGGGCGGCAAATATCGATTTACTAATTGGAATTGAATACTCTACCATACCACTCTTGCTGTTGGTAGGAGCTTCCATGCGAGTGCTCAGGGAAAAATCAAGCGAAGAAAAAACTGTGCTAAATCAACATAATATTAATACCGATATTACATGTACTCAGTCAATATTTTACATATTTAACGAAGCAGCAAACAAAGCGGCACAGGTGCTTTCCCCCTTTTTTGTATGTCCGTGCCGCCCGGTAGTATGGTTAGTTCCCATATACATTTCTTTCTTTCGCTACGTTCTTGATTCAAGGTGGTGAGGATAAAAACTCCAGCAGCAAAACGCAGCCACAAAAAGGAGGTTTCGATCGTCCCAAGCATTTTGCAAGACTGTGCGGTCGTGCGTCTTGTACTATTCGGGAGGGGCCAGCAAGGTGTAGTTTGAATTTTTAATAATAAGACATCCGTCATCATCCACGAACCCGTATTCGGTTTCCTTCAGCGAACGGTTTCACAGCAAACAAGGTAGTCAGCATGATGTTGTTATCGTTATTATATGCTGTAGTTTTTTGCTGCTGTGCTCAAAGCAACCACGCACCGTGTATCAGAAACTGTTCAGTTAACAAGGGACCAAACCTCCAAACTCAAGAGCACGTCCTGCTGCACGCACCACGTAAGACACGTGGCCCTCGGTGGGTGGCGCAAGTGAGGGAGGAAAAAGGTGCAACACTGCTGATTGTAATATAATGCAGAGGTGTACGAATTAATTAAGAGCACATTTTCTTGCTTTTCGTGCGCTTGTCCCTTCCTGACGTTTGTTCTCTTTCTTCCCAAACGCCAATACCGCTAATTTGTGACCTAGTCCGGTGGCGATTGGCTACATGCCAAGATTGGCTGCTTGTGGCCGTTGTAAGAAAATGCTGCACTGCTGCTTAAAGAGAGTTCATTTTCATTAAACTAAGCAATCTCTAGGCACCTTTTCTGACTGGGTCGTATCCCTCGTTTTCGACCATTCGATGCGACGAGGCAAGGGCCGTTGCGTTCTTCATCACGTGCACCAAACTCCCAACGGGGAGTCCATAAATAATCGCATCTACATAACAAATCGTGTGACTAGAACGGTGTTTAAAAGGCAGTTTGTCTTTATTTATGGTGAGCTGCAGTGCCCGGCCGGAAATCACGCCAGAGCTACTGCTGTATTTCCCGGAACTCCCGGTTTGGGGTGAAGCGGTACTCTTTGTTGCTGTTGTGTTTGTTTTTTGTACCGTCTGAAACAAACGCAAAAATAAAAGATAATCTAGTCATTCTCGTACTGCAACAGTAAAGTAATCCAGCCTTAGAGGCAAGTGGTGTGATTGATATTGATTTGGCAAATAAATAAATCAATTCGTTGTACGCTTCGTCGCTTGATTTATTTTTGGAATGCGATGGTCACATCTATTGTTTTATTTGTCGAGCAGCAAGGTTTAGTTTGAGAAATTGTGAGGAAACAAAAGAACACAGTAACAGAATTCCTGCGATTGGAAGATTGATTCCAAACTGGAAGTTGAGTTCATTTTTTTAGTAACATAACTTCCAATTGAAATCAATTTGATACTAGATTTGTATGTATTTTGCTACTATTTTTACTATTTTTGATTATGTGTGTGAGGGCCCCTATAACTAAAAACACTCAAAGCCTCGATTCCATTAATCTGCTACTGCTAACCCTCAATTGGGCAATATCATTTCTCTTCGCGGCTTGTGATGTATAAATAATTCTGCGACCAAGAATTTTGCGACTAAGACTTTTGCGACCATGAAATTTGCGACCAAGAATTTTGCGACCAAGACTTTTGCGACCAAGACTTTTGCGACCAAGAATTTTGCGACCAAGACATTTGCGACAAAGACTTTTGCGACCAAGACTTTTGCGACCAAGAATTTTGCGACCAAGAATTTTGCGACCAAGACTTTTGCGACCAAGAATTCTGCGACCAAGAATTTTGCGACCAAGACTTGTGCGACCAAGAATTTTGCGCCCAAGACTTTTGCGACCAAGAATTTTGTGACCAAGAATTTTGCGACCAAGACTTTTGCGACCAAGATTTTTGCGACCAAGATTTTTGCGACCAAGATTTTTGCGACCAAGATTTTTGCTACCAAGAACGTGACGACCAAGGCTTAGGAACAAAAATCGTTTCTGGTTGCTTTCATTGGTTTCTTTGCGCGGACCATACTTCACAAGGCTCGAATAGAAATAACAAGACCCTATTGAGGGTATATGTCGCCGCAACGAGTATTTACTATAACTTCTTATATGATACACGATTTTCTAGGATAGGCGAATGATTGAAAAATGATTTATTAAACTCAGGTCGGTGCATACAACCTGAACGATTCTCTCATTCGAAACGTTTCTCCACATATAGGACTGGGTATACTTTTTTGTCTAAATGAAAGTCGAATAAGATCTTAAATTTCACCGAAGTAATTCAGTCCCAATAGTTGAGTCAGAGTATTAATGCAGCCAGACAAAATAGACCATCAATATTGTTAACATTTATGTGTTAACATTCTCCTAGCAGTTTGGTTGGAAACTCATACTTAATTCAGTTCTCTCGTAATCGAAATGAAATCAACAAGATGACTCTATCCGTCACAATTTAGCTGATATCGCCAAATTATAAAGTCAACCATTTTCACCTCACTTTGTTAAAGAATTTGTCTCCAGACGGCTGGCCACTTGCCAGCAATGCAAATTTGATATGCAAATGCAATAAATTATCATAACATCTTTTTCCACCACATTGTTTCGTAATGTCCCTAACGTGAAATGAAACATTATTGCCATTCTTTGGCATAATGAAGCAATTATACTTTCCTTTCCATTGCAATCGAAACCAGCACTTAGCAGATGGGTGTATTATTGTAATTAATTTTTCGACCCAAACAACCCCCTATCCCCATGACCGCAGAAACCCACACGATGATTATTTTTACGATTGGCTGCCGTTCACTGTGGGATTGAACTGCTATCTGTGTTTTCTTTTAAACGATGTCACACACATGGGAAAAGCATCTGGAACAGAATGTAATAAAACCACCCTTATTTGTGTAAACTGAGCGGTAATAAACCCCTTTCTTCCTTAGACAAGCCAAACCAAACATCTAAGGTCGCTTAATCTACAAACATCCATCCAATGCCACATGAGCGTTTGCGGTGATGTGTTTTTAGGATTCCGTTCGTTTTCCAATTACCAAAACGCCCTTTTTCGAGCCCCCGCGTTGTTCTCTTTTTTACTGCTTCTTGATAAAGAAAACCTACGGGGTCCTGAAAGGAAAACATACAAACACCATTTTGAATCGATTCCGCAGCCGTGCCACAATCGAAACGGGCACGTAAATACAATTTGCCTGCCTGCCTCGGTGCGTTCCCATTGGATGGGTTAGTACAGCAGTTTGCTCGGCTCAATCATTTGAATTGTACGAATGAATTGAACGATCAGGATGATACGATTTCATTCGTATTCTTTCTTTGATCCGTTGGCGTATTTCAATATATTCGACGGTCATCCACCAGCTGGCTCGATTCCCCCCGGTTTTTGGGCGCGCCTTGGATTGATAACCACTTTTCCGGTTGTTACTGCTTTCTCTTACCCTCCCGGAGAAGGATACGTTCCGTTGTTGTTGTTTTTGTTGTCGTGAACTAGGCAGCATCGGTTCCAACGGTGGCCCACTGAGTGTTGGGTTCTCCAGTTTGGCTGCTCAAGGGCGTTTCGATTAACAAACGACTAATAGCACCTTGGGTTAAGATACGGCCACTTTTGCTCGGTTGTAACACCTTCCCGCGCAGTGCAACGCTTTCCCGCTGGAGCTTCGAAATGCCAACGAATCGTGTGTAACGAATTGTTATTAAATTTGATAATTTCTCGCTTTTCGTGTTTCGGTCTCTCGCTTCGCACGTCACCCGGCCGAGCCCGAGCCGGACCGCGTGTGGTCTCACGGGGCACATCTACCCTTCACCCAGGGATGCCTAACAAACAACGAAAAACATTCACCGTTGGAGACCACACCGCCGTGTATTTTTTAAAGAAACCGGTGAAAAAGGGTAAGTTTAAAAACGCTGCCCCGCAAGAACGTTGCGGCCATAGCGCTTCTACTCAATTATTTAATAAAGCCATCATAATCTCCTCCCTGGGCCGGCTGGGACTGTGGTTTTGTTTTCAAATATCATCCTCCCCATCATCACCGACAGCGTGGATACGTTGTCGCACCGGGTGGCATTCGTCCCCGCAGTCGGGGATAATTTCTTTCGGCGTTTCGGCGGGGTTTGGTTTTCCGCGGTGGCAACCGAACAGCTGCAAGCTTGATGGTGCGCTCATTGGGTAGGATAATAAGCTAACCCATCATTATTTGGGAGTTTTCCTCGTAGCAGCGACTCTCACGCGCGGGGCCACCCAATCAAGGCGGTAGGCAGAGAATGGAACCCGAGCCACGAAAAAGGGCTGCTCGACGGCGAGAAAATGATGCTTAAATGGCTGCCCGGCTCGTTCGTCAGCTGGACATTGTCTCAGGATATTTGATACCTCGATACCCGCCTACCCATAGCGTGCACATCCCAAAGCTACTTGATGTGATTGAAGTTAATTGAGATCATAACCGGGCAGCTGATTGGATAAACGGGGTGAAATTAACTCTATTGGGAAGAGTAGCTTGAACCCGTTCTCATTAAGGGGCCATATGGTTACCTGGTTTAGGGATTTGATATCACTATCAGAAACAATTGTGCTATATTCTAGTTGTGAAGGGAGCTGGGTAGAACGCTTCGGATGGAAATTGAAATACTCTTGGCGTTGTAATAGTACGTAAACGAATAAACCAGGCCAGTTTTATCATGCAACTCAATTGTAATAAAAGCGTCTCGATTTTTTAAAAGCTCTAGCAAGCGGTAAATTAGGGACGACTTGAGAAAGCTCTCCT
>VTWG01020003.1:0-36684 GCA_008817895.1 Anopheles fontenillei | reverse complement strand
TAGGTTTGAAGCATTATCCGAAACGAAAACGGCCGATATTAATCCTAAGGTATGTATTAATTTCCCATTACATTTTAATTACAACATACACACATTCATCGCCATAATCCACTACACCAATTGCTGTTCTCGATCCAATTAACGAGCCGTTTAAAAGCGCACAATTTACTGTGACATTATATTGGGTGTTGCCTTCTGTCCCCTCCCGTCGTCTCCATACCCCCTGTCATCCCTGTTTTTGCCGCTCGCCCAATGGCGCTATAAAATATGGTTATTTAATGGCTTGTCGGTCAACTCTAAACAACCGCAAAATTGTTTCAAACCCATGCTGCGGACAAAAGCTTTCGCGCGTAAATAAGCCAAACTGCTGGTAGCAGCATGTGGCGGCAGGTCAAACACACATGCTGCTGTACCACCATATGTGCTGGGTTTTTTTTTAATTTTGCTGTCCCGCTTTTCGTTATTTAACTTCCAATTGAGGTCACGCTGTGATCCTCCCCGTGATTATTATCCCATTTTGTATCATCTTTCTGACACATTGCAGCAATTATAGCGAGAGAGCAATATTTCACAAATTCCACAGCGAATTATGGGAGTTTTTTTGGTTCGTTTTATGTTCTACACAAAGCCAACAAATTGTCAACCATTTTATTGAAATTAATCTTGGTAAATGCGCGAAATGTGTTCATGTGAAAACCGATCTTTATCCGATTTGAGTTTTGTTTAATGGTGGTAATATTTTAACCATAATAATTGCGTTCGCTGAAATCATTAACCAATCGTTGCTGTGTTTGCTTATGCGACAAGCTGATTCCTTTGAAGCGCTACAAATTTTACAGAAAATTGCGTGGTTGAAAACCTGTTTTACATTCCTCACTTCCATCGTAAATTCTAGCGCGATCCACATTCCCGGTTGTTTCCAGTCGGGACTTGTAACTCCAAAAATCAGTACAAAAAACATGCTTTGGACATGTTTTTTTTTTTTGGATCTGTGTGGAGGGCGATATTATCACTTACGATCAACATAAAATGTTATAAATATCGTGTACGTCAACCTGCCGGGTGGGCGTACGAAGCAATCCTTCTCGCGTTGGTCTGCGCTACGGCGAGTACTTAACAAACCCTCCAGAAGTCGTAAGTTATTCCACAGCACTGAACCACCAAGAAGTCAACTGTCAGTGGCTCAGTAGATAAAAATGAAATATTTATAGCTTGTCTTTTGATTGAATAATAACAATTTCCTTGGTAGGAGCTATTAGTTTCGTTGTCTTAAATCACTTGGAATTGATGCCTTGCGATGTGACGAAGAAGCAATATTGGGACATTTCTGAAGATGTTGTTCTGTTTATTTAATGACGAACGAACGATTTCTTGCTCCGATCCTGACCAAAATGGAAAGAGATTTTGCAGAAACCTTAGAAGTAGTCTTCAAAGAGTAAAATTTAAAACAATGACCCTTGAATGAACAAACTAGAGTGCTTTTAAACTGCATTATGAATGCATAATGCAGGCAAGATCGTTCCATGCAACTGGTTGCGAGAGGATTTTTCTCCTCTTCGTTTGATTACCATACTCTTGGATTTGGAGTGGAGCTTCTTCAAGCTCGTTTAAAGCTATAATCATCGACTTTAAAGGATTCTGAGATTCCTTTAGTTTCAGCTTTTGTTGTTGCTAATAACGAGCAGGTTTTGGGGTAGTTTGTTTGGTTTTTTTAATTTCAAAAATGTTTAATGTTTTTTTCTCATGATTTTACTTCAGTTCGCGTCTATGTCCTTTGATGTTATAAGTGTTTGTCGGCACACATCATATATTGGCACGCGCACAAACTGCAATTGATTGCCTTTCGCCAACATAAATTGCTTTCCAAACGACGTACTGCAGCATCGCGACGTTGTTATTCATCCTTCTCTGGCACGCCTTGCCCTGGACAATGTGAGAACAAATTAGAACTAATTCCAAAGACAAATAAATTTGACTAAACCCTACCTCTCCTCCCCATTGCAACCCCACACCAGATCATTTACCGCAGTCAAGTTGGCGACAGTTCGTTCCCCAAGTTGGCCGCACATAAATCAATTCCCTCCGGGGTAGAGTGGATTGTTTTCGTTCCATTTCCTGGATACAACGTCGGTGAGTGCTGTCGGTGTCCAAAAAAAATCGCATCCGCTACGGGAATGCGATCCAACAAGGAATGTCATGAATATGGAAGAGCTGTGCGCAAGATGCCGACTGTCGACTGTCGATAGGCCTGGGGTATTTTCTGGAAGGGAAGAGAGCCAGTGCGTGTTTGTTTGGTGCCCCCGGCTTAGGAAGCAATTTGATAATGTGTTCGGCCGCGGCGGCTATCAATCGGAGCCGGGTTGACTGCACGATGTGTGACCTACAGCGGAAAACAATTAATTGCATGCCGCAAGTTGGCCCGAAAAGTCGTCTGCTGGAGAAGTGGATTTCTGCAGAGATATGGTACTGTCTGGTTGAGTCTGGGGGCGATATGATTGCGCAGCTTGGGCATGATAACAATTAGATGTTAATGCTCCTGTTAGCACATCGTAAACCACGCACCGTAGTCCAGATTTTGCCACTGGGAGCAGTGCTGAAAGTGTCAATAATCACAGGCTGTGTAATTGAATACAATGAGAATGATTAGATGAGGAAACGCAAGCGCAAACCTCTGTAAGGAATCTTTGTTAGTGTTTAGAATTTAATTTCGTTGGATTTTTACTTATTTTTGTAACATTCTTTTAATATAAATTACGACACACATGATGACAGATACAACAGATAATATCACAGAGCATGTAAAGGAATAAGCATTTATCATAATTGCAGCAAAAGTATTCACAAATAATACCTTAAAAAGAAGGACATTGTCGTAAGTAACACATTAAAAGTTCCCGAAACTTTGGTCCATGTTTCATCATTTTATAGATCATTTTAAAAATGTTACGATTGTTATTGCGGATAAAGTCTTGTTCATATGTAAACTTTTTTTTAATTTCCTAAACATAACCAAATCTGTTTCATTTGACTTAATTGCGTCATATAAAATAACGTAGAAATCATCACAAATCATTTTAATTAAATTTTTCAGAAAGAGCAGTCCGAAAAGGCCACATTGCTTATTGTAATTTATATTGAGCTGAGCGTATAATAACAATGCTTACTATTACAAATGGAGACAAAATCTTATGTCACATATTGACATATTAAAAGATCCATTAACAACTCTGGGTATCTCAGAGTTTTCCCAACATTTTACAACGTAAGCCTTATCATAAAAAATCCAGGTAATGTCAAACGAAATTACATAGTTTCTTACACATTGATCACATTCATCACACCATGTGCTTCTTTAGTGATATCATTCGAAACTTCTCAAACATCCTCGCTACCATCCCATGCTTTGTTACCTCATCTTCCCAGGATCTCATTACGTATTGCACCTTATCCTTATCGTGCCATCCCATCCATCTCGTGCTCCAATCATCTGTTACATAATTGTAATAAACCTCTCCACTCCAAAGGCCTCGTCTAATCCGCTCTCAAAAGGGTTACGGAACATTCTCGAACTCCTGTGCTAAGCTCTGACTGCAGTGACTGGAGCAGTTTCGATCCGATTTCCACAGCATAGTTCTAGTCCATTTCGGAGGAACAAAGAAATTCACGATTACGGCGAGAAGTTATTCTCTGTCCCAACCTCCACCCTGACCACGATTGCACCAAATCCCCGATTTTGCGAATCGGAAACGAATCATTTACTATTACGTGAACCCCAAAAAAGGAACAAAGACAAAACGGTGACACAACACCGGGGAAGAAACAAGAAGTTCGAACTTGTTCGTGCTGACGGGAGTTAAGCTTTTACTGTAACCATGACTGTGACTGCTACCGAAGGACCTTTTTTGAGTGCAGAGCAAAAAGGAGAGAGAGAGAATAAAGAAACAGAGTTCTTGCAAAAGAATGATAAACGATGCTGTTCATGTCGGCTACCATGTTGGGGAACCATGATTAGGTTCTTTGCCAAACGCCAAAGCGTTGAAGATGCTATCCACCTTCTGGGAAGCAGTCTCGGGCGGCAGCCACGTCGTTCTCGTTTCGCAAACATAATTTAGAAACAAAGAAACGCATACGAAACGAATCTTTGCAGGTCCTTGAAGTGGTCCTACCACTTGATGACACGTGTGGTACGAACATGGTACTAGCCCCAGGAGTTGCTGAACAGTGTCAGTGTCGATGGCTTCAGTGTCCAGTTCATTACCTTCGCTCGGTGTTTGTTTCGAATGGGTAGACATGCTGAATAGGAGTGAATCGTTGAATTCCCTCTTTTTGTTCGAATAGACGAGTAAGAAATTATGTTTCTGAATGACTTCTTTTATTTTCTGTGGTATTGCTTTGGAATGGAATCACACCGATAAGGACACGTATAGAGAGTGTTTGGAAGATTAATGCTTTATCGAAAAGGAATGGTACAACAGTTTGTTAAACAAAGTTTAAAACTTTATCTATTTTGTTACAACCATGAGTTCGAACATATCTATCAATCTTATCGTACGGCATTCCACATCTCAACACAACATAGATACAACGTGTCCAATGCATGCCCATGTCCGTGTGTTTGTCACCATCAAACATAAACGAGCTATTAATGTTTCCCATCAAGGGGTGGAAATGTGAATCGGAAATGACTGTTGAAAGATTTATTTTTGTTTGATTACGAACGGAGGTTCCATGTCACATTCGATCGTGGTATAAAATACTTCTGTATTTTGTTCTATTTCTAAAGGAAAAAGGAGAACTTTTTCTGTGATGAATTCCTATTAAAACTTGGTGATGGTTTTATTTCAGACACACTCCCAAAAGGGGTTTCGTTTGATATTTTCTCGTGCTCGTTCTTCTCGCTGCATCGCCTGATGAAGCAGACACACATCAATGATAGGAAAAGTTTTTCAATTTGCGAATGATTTGAACGGATTTAATTTTGCTACCCTGGTGGGTAACAGTGTTTGCTGCGTAAGAATGTCGCAATCCTGCTGTTTACCTTGTTTTGCAAAAAAATGAGCAAACTATTTCTATCATCATTTTCCGAAAATTAGCAGCAGTAGAGGTAACTCTGAGATTCTTTATTTATGTTGAAAGATGTTTTTTAGTGAAGTGCAATGGGGAAATATGAAACAAGGAAATCATATTAAAACTTTAAAGCATTGCAGCTTTTATCTTTTTAACAAGTGTAGTTCTTTTCCTCATTTACCCATTTTAAAGCGGTTGCAAGATTTTCTCTCATTTCTTGTACATCGTCATCACACATTCTACATATGTTCCATTCTTTAAACACAAAAACATTTGAATGATTTTATTCCAGCGGTGGAAGCGTGTTCAGTCAAGTCCAAAAGGTTGTCAACACAAATGCTACATAAAAATGAATGTATCCATTGTTCCCGCAAGCAACGCACAACAAAAGAAATGAATTTCCTTTTCAAAAGAGCTCTAAAGCTTAAGGCTTCTATACGGTTTTGGTTGCAAGGAGCATAACATTTGCAACGGTGGCGCTTCTGGTAGAGGCATCGCTTTTTGCTTTATTTAAATGTTTACTCCTTGTTTTCTGGTGCCAGCCGATTCTAAGACACCGGGCCAGGAATTCTAAGAAATTGTTAAATAATGGTGAACCCCTGCCAAGACATGATGTTTTTTTTGTGTGTGTTTATTTACATTTGCTGGTTGTAAAGATTTAGCAAAACAGCTTGCAAAGTGGTTTTGGGAATCGCTTTAGCAAGCTAAGAAGCTTTTGACAGGGAAACCAACGTTTGAAAAGTATTTGCAGGAAGAAAGCCTGGAAGCTAGTGCGTTTATATTTGTTTAACATTTTTTTCAAAAAAGTACTTGAAATATCTATTAAATGTGTACTGAAAAGAGGATTCAAAGAGATCTGATGGTAAAGATTTATCTTCACTAGGTTCAAGCTATCTTTTTGAAGACATCTTTTATTTTGTAGCAATAAATTTGACAATTCTCTCAAACAAACTCTCTTCATGTGGATATTGAATATTTAGGCCCTGTGTACCAAATTTAGCTTCTTTTTTTAGATCACTCTTGACTGATACGAATCACGAATCAGCTCGCTTACACAGTAATGAAATCTCGGAACAGCCGGAAATTGAACATTCCAGTGGAGCTAAATTTCCACTTACTTAACTTTGATTTGACTTACTTAACATTTGACAAGTTCCTGATGCAAATAGCTGACTTCTGTGATAAAATTAGATGTAAGTAAATATAAATCACCCTATCCCTCTGTTCTAAGTACTTCATCTCCAAAGATCCGCTTAAAAAACATCGTAAATCTCTTATAAACAAACAGGAACAATTGAATTCCTTCTCTTGCTGTTTGGTATTCATACAAACAACACTTCCTTTAGCAAGTGTGTGTTAAGCTAGCTCCAACAATTACTTTCATTCAGCACACAAACACTTCGATTTTCCCTTCTGGTTCTCTTGCACTCACATTACATCATATCGAATGACTCAAGACACCCTTGCTCAAGATGCATTTTTCTAGCCTCCCCTTCGAACCACTAATTCATATCACGAGCTGTGTCCCATTAAATTTATTTGGCTTAAGCCTACAAAATTCATGCGCCGTACGGTCTCGGGATTAGGGCTAAGTGCATTAAATCAGCGTATTAGTGTGAGGAAAGAAGAATAAAAAATCAGCTCTTTTCCATTGACATTCTCCCACACTTTCGATCGTTTCTTTCGGGGGTTCGGGGCTTCGGATCGGAGTTCGGGGCTCGCCGTGTGTGGAGAACTTGGCCGGGCACAAATATATCATGCGCTGGAATTATTGGAAAGGGGGAAAAAACGATTTGCCCTACCAGATATTATTTATCATCTCGAAGTCTCTGTCATCTGTTACACTTGCTCTGGGAATAAATAGTGTTCTTTTTCGTGACGGTGACGGTTAAGTAACTTATGGGCAGTTTGTAAATTTAAATTCTTATGAACTTAACGATATTAGCAATAATAGAGTTTAATGTGATGAAATTGAGTTAAAAAAGAAGAATTATTATTTATTGGTTTTAATTTTAATACCTTAAACTCCCTCACTATTCACCCTGCTTTGAGGCAAGCTGCTCACGATTGCTTTGTTTATCTTTGACACTGGCATGTCTCCTCGTTGATTGACACGCGACGACACGAGCAAGTTCACGGTTCACTCGCATCAGCGATATGAGACTAAACATTTAGATTCCGTGACACTTGGGAGTAAACATCATCCACATCATCGCCCCATCATCGCAGTCCGGCATCGTCACGGCATCCGGTGGCAATGTTTAACTTTCACTGATCTAACCGTAATCGTAACTCTGGCTAAAGACAACTGGTACTACTTGCATATTCTGCGATCTTCAAACATTCACTTCAAAGCGTAGCGTTGGCGTTCCAACTCCACCAATGTGTGTGGTAGATCAGAAGCATCATCAGTTTGTTTTAGTGTCGCTTCTTTTACTCTGCGTTTTTACGCATTTTATTCCACTTGTACATGACCCGTTCAAAGGTTGCGCCAAAATGCCGACGTGACGAGGAAACGATTTCCATGACGGCATTATGCCGGGGCCGTCGCCTGCTTATGACAAATGAACTGTGAGTTGAAGCTGCAAACTCAACGCGCGGGCATTGCGGTAAAGAATAATAATTGTATATTCCCGGCCAGATGCGATTTTATTTTTTTTGGAATATTTGCACGTCGCTTTGCATTTTGAGCAAGAGAAGCAGGGAAAATAGAGTCACTGCAATAGATTTAGTGTGTGCAAGCTCTGTTTCTCGGACTCCAAAGAAAACCCTTTTAGTGAAAGGAATTAAAATTCGTGTACTCGCTTTTAGTTTTTGCACGTTTTCCTCTGCCGCAATGCAAGCCTCTCACCGGACCAGCAAATTTTTAGCCACAACCACTGCCAAAACCCTCTTTCCAACTAATCCCACTAATTAGCTGAGAAAAATGTCCCGCCTGCCTTCCCACGCGCAAACCACGCGCTTTTGCAAAACATTAATTGCCCTCATCTCTTCACCCACACTTCACTGAAGAAATCCGCACGCTTCGGTAGCTTGTTTTTAGCCTTCCCCCCGACTCCGAGAGCGAAAGCACAGACTCCTCTTTCACTTTGTGCGGTATTTGATCAGCATACAATTAAACACACTTCCTCCCGCAGCAGCAACAGCAGCAGCAGCATTCAACTTCTGTTGCGGATGAGTGGAAAAATTGGGCGATGATGGGGGTGGAATAATAAATTTACCGCCTTTCTCCACCCTACCTTGAGGTGTACCACACATTTTTGGGTTGGAATGTTGTGTTGCGTCTCCAAAGCTTTCAATTGGAGACGGAGCTACAGCCACAGCAGCTTAAACTCTTTTCATTTACACCATTAATGGGGCTTTGAATGGTGATAACTGTAAACAGAGCGAAATATAATTAAATGTTTCAGCCAGCAGCAACGCTTATTTATGTGGAATGGTTCACGCGCCAACATGCTACTTCCACGTCGGTGGACAAACAAGATCGGATTTGCGGAACAATGTAAGACAATGCTAGCTCGCATTTGTAGGGTGAGCTATGCGGCTGATTACGTTGTCTTAACGGGTTGTAGTTTTCCTCCATTTAGGCGTTGTTGTAAGATAAGGGAATGGGTCAATTAAAGCACGATTGTATGGAGTGATAAATTAAACCTTTTTTTATAACCTTGGGTCCGAATGAAGCTTAGGTCACATCCGTTTACTTACTGCCCTTAATCAAGAGGAAACAGAATCTGTTCCATGACCACAGATCGAACATCATATTGGGAAGCTTTCTCAAGGTAGATTATGGATTAGGTGCCTTGCTCTGTGTCCTGCATGATTCTGATATCAGTACTCCAATAAGAACTAAATCGGAAATGTAATCATGATTGAGGCTTTATTCAAGCCGGAAAATTGTACAGGCAAAATAACTCGAGAAAAGCACAGGAAATGGGACATGGGATCGACTTTAGTACTGTGATCAGGACTGGGATCAGAATTGATAACAAAAATGTTATTAGGACCGGACCAACAAGTCCGTGATGTGAGACCAACATCAGAAACAGAATTAGGACTAAATGAAAAAATACTTCAGAAAGAAACCTAAACCGAGCCGTCGAACATATAGCCCTACCATTTACGGCGAACGACACATGAATTCGTCGGAAGCACTAGAGTCAAACGGGATAATAATTGGTACAATATTCGCCATTTAAGTCGATGAGGTCGTCGTAGGCTTTTTTGTTCTTGGTCCTGCGTGCTTGACATTTGGTCGAAGCAACCGGCGGACGACGTAAGTTTAAACAAACTGATTCAGCACTTCTTTTATAATAATTATATCCAAATATGTTGGTAGACTTGTGTTGATTTTAATTACAAATGTAGACAGCAATTCGTTTATTCAATTAGCCACTTTTTTATTCATCATCAATACAGTCGGCAGAAAATCATTCGAATCTTCGATCATTCGAAATCCCACTCGTTTGAGTGCAATATGATAAGCCTGTTAGTGAACGGCATCGAAGAATAATACATAATGAAAAATCTGAAAACTACTGAAGAAATCTTCTTAGTAGCTCTGTCTGTTGATAGAATCACAAAATAGAGAAGTTCATCAGTACTGAATTTAGCTCCAGAAAATTTATAGTCGATCTGGGTTATTTAATTTAATTTTAATTGTTTAATTTAATAATTAATTCTGGATATTGAATCATTTTTCATCGCAAGGCATTTTTTCTTGAAGTTATAACATTATCAACAAGACATTAACAAGATGAATTATTAATCTACCTATTCCTATTGTCAGTTAGCTCTCGAATCAGACTGACTTAACACATCACCCTCAGCTTGTAGATATAAAAAAATACTTCAGAAAAAAAAACACTCCAAAAATATCTATTCAGTGGCAAACTACTGAAAAAAAGAAGAAACAAATGCTGCCGAGAATTAAAAACATGTCTTGTCCATAACAGGTCCTCTGCCAAGAAACTCTTAACGCCCAAGGTATTCTGTCTATAGTACAAGAATGATTTTGCTTTTGAGCTGAAAGCCATTCTCTACAGAACTCCATTTGAGTGGAAGACTAAGCACTAAGATTTTAAAACATTCCTTGCGGACAACTTAACAAAGGATCCTCTTTTCTAGCTGCCTTTCGCAAAGAACTGCCCGCGGGCGCTGCCAGACGCCGCACGAATGACTTTTTAACAAACAAAATCACAAAGTTTAGCTTTTTTCAAATGCAAAACTTGCTGAATGCTACTATTGCAGCGCCCGAAAAGTGCATTGTGATGTCATTTTCCTGTCCCGGCAGTTCGGAAAACGTTTCTATCTCGGGCAAAGAACACTGGCAAACCGTATGTTCACCCACTGTGCTCCTGTGCATGGGGCGCAATACGATCGTCGAACGAAAGTGAGATGTGAAACAAGCTTTCTGCATTTAATATTTGCATATAGCACCGAACAAACCGCACACCATAAGCCCATAACGCTGTCCTGATACTATTGGGTGTGTCTGTGGGTGTGCTCTGGTTGCTGAGTAGTGGCAGCAGTAGCAGTAGTCGGAGGGTTCCGGGAGCAATCATCTTCTTCAATTAGTGTGCCTTTCCCTGAGTGTGCTGCAAGGGGAGGATGCACAGCCATTTGCTTATTCGGGCCACGTTTGCATCCAATTTCCGACGATGATGGCGAGAAATTCTCGGCGGCAATTACTTCGACGGCTCTGGTGTGCTCCCGGGGTGCTCCCCGAGGTGTCAGGCATGTTAAGGCTCTGACGAAGGGGGGGGAGCAGTAGGCAAGTGAGGTGACGGAACATCGTCAGCAGCGAATGAAACTGATTTCCTTTGGCAGACAGAGCAGCTACACGGGCCAGAGTGGCACAATATTATGCGTGTTGTTGGCTTGAGGGGAGGGGTAAAGCATCTGGTTGAGTGGTAGAGGGATGCCCGAGATTTGATGCTGGATTGCTGACTCGGCGCATGCAGCAGGAATTGGCTCAATTTGCCCGCTCCCTTGCGTAGGCCTGTTCCTGTGCGCTCTGTTCGGTAAATTTACGTGCTCTCCAGTGTGGTTAGAATTTCTGGCGAATTTGATTCGCTATCTATGTTTGTATACGTTCGGATTGGTGTTCTGAATGAATGAAACCCGATCTCTAAACAACGTTGGAGCTAGAAAATTGAGCAACTTATTTGAAACATTATTGGCGCGTCCAGAAATTCACATTAATTTAAACTAACTCCTATGCATTAAATTCCTAATAAACCTGTAAAGGTCCAGGTATTTGCATCCAGCATGTGGATGGGACCGGGGAAAGGGAGTGTAGACGCCAGGTAGAATGAGTTGCATTCAATTTTAATCAACATTTATGGCCCATTGTGGATTTGGATGCTATTTCCGGCCAGCGTCGCAGAACGATGCGCGAAAATGGCAAACAGACAATGGCATCAAAAGGAACGGTCCAGGGATGTTGCGGTTTTCGGAACATTTCCTCGCAACTCTCCACCACGAACCAGTGGCAGGGTGCAGGATGTTTGGTACGTGTTTTATGGTAGTTGCCATGGCTTCTCGGTTTGCAGTAGTCGTGACAGTGGTTTATGGATGGCTTTAGGGTTGAAGACCATTGTATAATGTTCCGTCTGTATGGTTTAATGTATTATTTAGTGTTGACTTTAGAATTTTTGATAGAGGAAATAAGCTATATTTAGTCAAAATAGAACAGATTCCGGCCTTATTTGAAGGTACACGATCTTCCTCATTTGATCTAATATTAAATATTGAGTGCATAAAAATTAAATAAAAGTCTTAAGGTTATTTATATGCTTTAGTATCAGAATAATCATACTCGATAACTAATCCATCAAAAATAATCTAACATAAATCTCAAAAGCAAATAAAAAACATACAAATCTTGCACAAAATTATCTTAAATCTACTTTATGGTGATTTGATTCAAGCAGTCAATTGTTCCATTGGAACCAAATTTAACAGTGACATTAAATGTTACGATTTTGATAAGCATTTCTTAGGTGATGAAAATGCGAAATAAGATTGAAGAAATCAGTTGAAAACACAGGTAAAAACAGTTTTATGAAAATGTATGTTCAACATTGCAAATAGCAATAGAGCAACCTATCGATCGCATTTTACGGCTACATAATTAAACGTTAAAATAAATCTTCCAGACATACTAAAATTTATAGTTTTGAAATAAAATACTTAAACTTGAACAGTAAAACCTAATGTATAAAATGTGGACTCCAACAACTTTTCTTTTTCCGGAAAAAGTAAGTAACATTCCCCATTCGCCATTTTATACCATTTTCTACTCGCATACGACCACGGCCTGGTGTGCAAATGCGCTATTATGACGCCGGGTGCCGCACGGTGTATTTAATTGCATTCTATTTCGATTTTAATGATCATTACCCGGAGGCATATTGTAATTGTATCCACGGATTGCATCAATGCAGCAGTTCTCATCCCCAGTTCGGGTTGAACTTCCGACACACCGTCGCCGCTCTAGTTTCTAGTCCCCATCCAACCGCCCCTGAGCCACCGAGACACTGATATGTGCTGCCTGTGCCCACCTTTTCGATTCTCTGGGTGCCCCGGGACACTACGACACAACAAAATCGCACACCCAACGCACATGCATGCAGACCCCTCCCGTAAACCGATCATAATTAAAGCATAGCCTGGAGGGACCCATGGGCGCATGGTTTTGTTTCGATTTTTAATTAAAATACAACTGTGCGAAATCAAGCGTCCGTCCGCACGTGTATGAGCATCGCTGTGCACTGCGTTGTTTACGCAGCGCTTTATTGCACTTTAAATTAGACGCCGGCTGTGCGGCGACTTGCCTTACAGCCCGAACCGAATAGGGTGGTGCATCATTTTCGTCGCGGTTTTTGGCACCAGCAGCATTGTGTTACTGCGCTCCGGTTGCCGTTGAGAGGAAACAGCGGCTCGAGTTGGGTCGAAAATTACAGCACCAGAGTCGCATCTTCCCGCTACCTTAAGGGCGCAAATGGAATAATGCCATCAGTAGGGAACATTTCCAGCGAATGCAATCCATCCAGCGAATCGCCGGCTAACAAACCTGTTGCAGAGAATCGAGCAAAATTTAATTATCCACCACATTATCCGAGCCGAGATTGTGTAGCCGAATTCAATTGAACATTAGCCAGGTGCTGCCGCGTTGTACAACCAATCGATTTCACTTAGCTTGACAGTTTCTTCCAAAAGGCAAACACACGCATCCACACCGAGTTTCGCAATTTGCGAGTTCAGGCAAGGTTGCGGGTGGTACTAGGAATTCCATCAACGGTTCGATGGCTTATCTCGCCTAATCCGATTAATGAGGATAAAATGGAGTTTGCAGGAATGTGATGTACCAAAGCGAACCCATTTCCGTGCGCATCATCCGTACGGCATCATTGTGGTTATGCTAAATCCGTTTGATGTTACGCCACGTTCAGAAGAAATACCTGGGTCGTCAACGAATTATTAGGTACGGTTGAATTCATTCCTTTTGGAAATGCAAACACTCTCGCTTTAATTAAATGCATCTCGATGGCAATGCTACTGTCAAAAGGGTTGATTGGAACGTTGTCGCAGGGTTATTTATGCTTTTTTTTAATTTACAAAGCTCTAAATTTGCATTAATATATAACTTTATTCATATCATATCATAGTTGTTGTACAATAAGCGTCGTACTAATTGTTCCCGTTGTTGTTCTTATGTTGATTTGTTCCGTTTCCATTATATTCACAAATCTTTATTAGAAAATCTGTATGACAATAAGATCAGAAGATATCAAACTTCTCAAATATTTTATCGTAATGATAAATATGATCCTATGCTGATTTCCTCGGAATATAAATGTATTTGTTTAACATTATTATCAAAATATTAGCAGGTCCTTGAATGAACATAATATTTGAGGAAAACGGTTCCAAAGATGTTTGAGTAGATACAGAGGTATAAATGTATAGTAAAATAAGTCATAGAATTTAAGTAATTTGAGGCCTTAACAGTGTTTTCTATATTGTAAGTCAGATCTATGTATTATAAGGCATCACAATAGTTACCACAATTTGTGGACCATTTTTTATTATTACTTTCCATATTTTTTAACGATCATCATCGATGCCTCGTAAGTGTTTAAATAGAAGTCTCGATTATCTGGATTAAAAGCAGCGGCAAAAGCTCTTCAAATTGGTTCTCAGAACGAGCAATGACATTCCAGAACCACGAATTTATAATCAACACACTAACAATGTTCTCCAGCCTTTGTCATCATACACAAATTCTTGGAAGTGATGACATTTCCATGTCCAATTCTATTCCCACACATTAATTTGAAGTCATTCCTTGTAAACTCAGGTTCAACTGTTCCATCTCATCAGTCATCTTTCACCTTGGACGAAACCTGAACCTAAACTGGATGAGAATCCTACAATAATCGATAACGCCACTCGCACTTCCCCTGAATGGTACGAGCGTCACATTTGTCTATCGCTTATAGGCACCTGACAGGCTCCCCATAACCGTTGACGTTATGGTACGTTACATAAAAATGACATTAAATTTTAATTGGATGATAAGCTAAATGGTGACAAAACCACGCTCCGTAACCAGTGCACAGAAACAAACAGTCGACGGTGGATGGGTGAAAGGAGTGAGTTTTTTGAGCACACTAAATCTGATCGGTAATAATTACCGGGCATGGTGGTGATCGGAGATTAGTGAGACACCGTAAATCATCGTCGGGCGGGCAACCTACTACCCACACACGCGTGCAGCGGCCCCGTCTGGAGTGTGGCCAGAGACAGATGACAAAAAAATAAATAAACCTGGACATCTTTTCGCGTGCAGCAGCAGAGCTTTCTGGGCTGACACCGGGTAGGGACAGTGGAGTTGCAGTCCCATTTGATTTCCAGATAAACGGGTTGTGGACCAGACCGACGGTGTGTGTTGGCAGCAGCTTTTTTATGTGCGCGTGGATAATAAATATTACTGCTCTTGTTTTTACGGTGCTTTCGCAGTTCAGGCGTGATAGTTAACATTCTTGGTTTGGTTTGTGTTTTTGTTTTTTGTTGGGCCATCGCTTTTTCATCTAGTTTGGGTCTGATAAAGTGAGAACTGCAACAAATTGAAACACATTTACCTTCGTGGAAAAGTGGCTGCACTTTGCAGCAAGTTTGAAATATGGACCTGCTGTACAGCTTGGCTGAGTAATGGTGTGTTGAAAAGTTAAAAGACTAATTTCTGTGAAGTTGCTGATGAGATGGATGTCAAATAAAGTGGTAGTAGGGGCTAGTTAACATGTTCCATCTTTCGATTATCTCAATTATTTTCATGATTTCTTTTGTATTCTTTGTCATCGATGTAATTAACAAAGGAGTACTCTTGTAATAAGTTTTAGTTGAGAGAAGTAAACGATTAATGGAACTTTTCGCAAAGATGACATAAAACAACTTCTACTTAATTAATATCATACAAAGTTACCACTAGTTTTACTTGATCGATATTTTTCGCTTGTATGTATCAGTGTTGTCTAAATATCTGCGTATGAAGCTCAGTGTAAAATAATGAAAGGAAAAAAAATTATAAAGCTGAAGCTATTTATGAAAAAATGAAATTCATGAAGCTCAGTGTAAAATAATGAAAGGAAGAGATCGTAAAGTTATTGAAGCACGAGAATCAATTGAATCAATGAGATCAATTGAAAGATTAACATCAAGATGTAATTGATTTCTTCTCAAGTTTTAAAAATGTCCAATCAAATCGACTTTGTGCTGTGGGTTATTTCCCACCAACGTTTTCCTCACTAATGAGTTGTCTCACTTACAACTTGCCGCGGCATAAGTTATGTGAGAAGCTCATTGGCAGTAACTAGCAACTTTACGATTTGTTACCGTCGTCTGTCAGCACCATCTTCTCGAGGGAGCAGCTGGAGGGGTGACAAATCGATTACGCCAGTTAATACAGCTACTCCAAGTCCTCTCTATAGCTCCTAAGAAATTGATCATAAAGTTCATTTTTATAGAAAATCACAGCACTGCTCCTCTGCGTTGCCACTGCAATCATTACATTTAACCCCATCACCGCCGTCTAATTACTTGTACCAAACGAGAAGAGTTAATAGTTTGGTGCGCTGCTGGGCATGCCACTAACCCACCAAGCATTGTTTATTGATGGAACATAAAAAAAAGTTGTTTCATGGAGAGTTGAGCGGATAAAATCGTAAAATGTCGTTTCACTGCATATCAAGCGTCAAAAGCATCGATAAAATCTTCTTCACAAGACATTCCGGGCACGCTTCTGCATTCCTTGCGGTGGAGTGCCAGCCACATGAAACGCAGTAGAGCAGGAGTTTGTAGTTTTTTTTTCTCTTTTAGTTTACTATCAGTAGACTTTAACCCGACAGTAGATTCATCTTCTATATAGCGAGTTTGGAATGGTGGCCATTTGTTTAAGGGCGACAGGAAGAACGCGTGCGTCTGCTGGAGCCTTGCCGCGACATGATTACGCTGCCAATAAACTTTAATCGCTGCAGGGGTACTTTCTGTCTTAGTGTAGGACTTGCCGCAGGACATTAGTAGCGAAAGCAAAGCATTTAAAGGGCAAAATTGCCTTGTAATCTAACAACGCAATTTAGACTCTTGTTAGACATTCTAAGGCAATTTTGATTTAATTAATAATTATTTTAAATATTTGAAATCGCACTTACTGTGAAAAATCAGAATCATCTGTTCCTTTCACCTAGCCCGAACACCTATAACAACTTCCAGTGCACGCTTGCTTTAACAGCTTCAACATACCCAAGGTTAGTGATATGTTGCCGCACGCTTTACTTGTCGGATGTACAAAATAAAAAGAACCCAAGTACACATAACCTCCTACCAGGGGGCTGTGCCCGCGTCCGAATGCTGAAGTCGTAGTTCGCTGTCGTCATGTTCCGTGCTACTGACCATAAAGACGCGACACAGCAGAACACGAACTAAATAACTGCGCGAAAACTGGCGACCCCCCATCGGCCGGCGTCGCGTGTGTTTGCCGTTCTACCGGGCGCAAAAGTTGCTACCAGTGTGCAATGGCTGGGTAGCTGATTTATTGAAACCGTATGTGCCTTCCAGAGGCGCACAGGCTTAACCGCAGCATCGGGCAATTGTGGGATTGGGGATGCTGCGGCATCAGGAGGGTGCCCGGGATGGAATACTACGCGTGGGATTACGTGGGGATGGAATGAACGAAATGCGATGGCGGGCGCCATTCGGTATGTAAAGTTTGCGTGCGCATTTGGGCGTTACAGTTCTTAACGAGAGCAGCTTGTGTCCCCCGAGAAATTAAGGAAAAAAGGGATTTAAACTATGTTATGCTTTGCTGAAAACGAAAATAGCTAAGTATGTAATATTAATGTATTAAAATGATATTTTATTTTAGATTATAAATATTACAACTCAGTTACCTAAGCCTTGCTAATCAAAACATTAAATTGTGAAAAAAGGAAATTGATTACTAATAGTATGCAAGAAAGCATATTTTTTAATTGTTTTGGTATTATTTTTACTTCTACTGCTTATTTCTTGTATTGTCATGAAATTGCGACTGCTATTTCTTTAATATGTCTGAGGTAGAATGTAAACCATTTATGTTTGTTTGATTTATTTATTTATTTGTTTCTTCCAACAATTTCAATGTTAGACTTATATTAATGTTTTTTTAGTGATTCAGTAATATTTTAAACTTTTTTGATATTATTATTATTTATTATTATTATTTATTATTATTTATTTATTAATCTTCAACGGGCCGTATGGCCTAATTAAGATGTAACTAATTAAGATGGCCTAATTAAGATATTTTTGTTTTATTTTCTACTTTCTGTGTTGGTACACATTCATGCTCTCTAATTCATTTTAGCTTCAAATCACCTTGTTATGTTGTTATCTCTTTCATTTATGTTTACATCTTTAATCTTTTTCATTTTTTCTTCCTTTTTTATCTATTTTAAACTTTTTCTTTTCATTTCTACACTTTTGGTTCGTTTCAACATGTTTTCTACATGTGTTTTTTTTTTAATGTTATTTATCTTCTTCAGATAATTTTCACATTATTTTTTATTATTCCTCATCTTTTTTTGTTTTATATCTTCTTTAAATTAACGCAATGAAATAGCAACATATCAGCCTCTTCACTCAGTGCGTCACAATGCTGTAACTGACTGTAAAATCGCCGTACGTTGCATCGCATTGTTTGCATCCGCCCCGGAGGTGATCATAAATTCAAATACAATTCTCGAAAGATTTCTAGATTAAAATATATGTGATACCTCCAGTATCAGCGGCACGGAACTACGATCGCCTAGCAGTATCTCTCTCTCTCTCTCTCTCTCTCTCTCTCTCTCTCTTTCTCTCAGTCTCTTCCTCCTAGCCGCTCACGGTGCGTTCGCGAACCATTTCCACGTGATTCATTCGCGACCGTATGCAATGCGCTCTGCTGACTGCTGACACCCCATGCCACATCCGCCTCGTACCATTGTGTACGTGGCCGATATCAGGTTAAATAAAGAAATAAACAGTTCACCGACGACGAGCACACATTATTCGCGACCATTCGGGCGGATAAGTTCAAAGTATCGCATTCGCAAATCGTGTTGAATGCTCCAAAACAGAGCGAAAAGAACACTTTGGTTGGCCCTTTTCGTGTGTTCCCGTTGCAGCAGTACGTGTGCGCTTTCTCCCTGTTGCTGCTCCAACCCCTGCTCCAACGGTCCGAGATGTGTTTGCCCGACAACATCTCTATCGCGAGGCAGCTGCGTCTTTTTTTTCCTCTCTGTGCGCGGTGCGCTACCAGTTGCTGGTGGACCCAAATGCTAAAAGATGCAGATAGTGCAGGACCCCGTGGGTGCGTCCAGCTGACATTTCAATGCTTTGAGCTAGTCGTCGGGGCTGGTAAATTGGGACTCCTGGTTGGAAGGGGAAGAAATATAATAGCGCCACGGGATGGTGCCCCACTGGGTGGGTGGGTACAGTGAATGACCATTTTTCCCGGTTGCAACTCTTCTCTCCACCCTTTTGCACGATATCAAGATGTGTATCTAAATTACAACTTGAAACCTCGCGTACAACGAAGTTCGCGTGTGCCCAACGGGCAGCACCAGCAACCGTAAAGGTGGTCTGACAGCGAACTGAAAGAGGGGGGGAGAAGCATTCCAACGTTGGAAAATGGTACACAACTACAGCTGACACACACACACACAAACACAGAAGAAGTCCACCGCCGAAGGGTGGAATGTGAGTCGCGATTTGCGAAAAAGATCTATTCCAAATTCGTTCCAAACTGTGTTCCCCAAGCGGAAGAAAAATAGGCTCATTTGGTTTCGGTTCAGGGTTGGAAGAAGGATTGAAAGGGGCAACTGGGTGGCCACTCAACTATCACATCGAAAGACCTTCAAGACTTATCAGCGGGCGGTACTCAACGGGACCGACGACGAAGACGACGGTTTGGAACTAGGCCCGTTTGGGGGTAATAGATTGAGTTTCCTCGTCCGCGTCNATCTTTTAAGGTTCACTTCCACCGCCCCACTCCCCTCCAGGGGTTGAAACTTGATTCGGGCATGCAAAACAACCGCACGGAAAGGTGCTCTGCGGCGCTGGTGCCCGATCTCAAATGATCAACAGATGGCCCGGCAGAACGCACCCCGCGTACAAGCGTAGGGCGTTTGTGCAGCTTGCGGTCTCTATATGAGTATGTTGTTGCTGGACAGTTTTACGTATTAGGTTACAGTGCGCGCGATGTAGCGACGTGATAGAGGATCGCGCGACGCTCCTCGATCGCTATCTTAGATCCGCAAGCGAAAGGAAACATTTTTGCCAACATGTGACTCACAGGTTGCGTTTGCTGGTAGGTTTGCTGTACAGCCAACGGTACGTTTAAATTACAACCATATGAGAAAAAGATGTGTTGATGCTTTTGGTTTGACCGATACAGCAGTTTGGCTGCAAAACAGTATTGCACCACATTAGAGCTGTTAAAATTTTAAATTATGACGTTGAAGACATTTATTTTAAACAATTTGCATCAAAATTTTGACTTTATATAACATATCTTGAAACTGGGTTAGGAAGTATGTAAACCAATCAAATCAATGATCGAGGATGAAAGGAAAAATGTGTTTTTAAAAGATAAATTGGTAGTAACGAGACAAAAATGGTGCCTTGAAGACAAAAATTGATGTCTTGAATGCAAAACTTAACACACGTTTTTGAAAGTCGTGCTATAAAGAAAAAAGTTGGTGACTAAGAGGCTAAATATGACGGCAAAAACTGTCAACAAAGAGATGTTATCATAGCCAGTTTTTCCCCGTACACCAAAACTGTTTAATTGCAACCGATAAGTAACGCAAAACCTGGGATTGCGGACTCTTTATTGAATTAAGATTTGGACTGATCGTTTTTGTTGTTGTTGCAGAATTCTACAGGATTTGAAGACTGAGGGTAGATGGAATGTTTTGCCAATTTTACGCAGAAACTGTTGGCGATTAAGGCACAGCTGGGTTTGGGTATCTGTGACTTACTTAATCATTCCTACGTGTAGAATTCACTGTTCATTGGACTTCGATTTGAGCCAGATGGTCCAAAACCTGTATAAAATGGACTCCGATCCAATTCCAACTCCTGAAGGTAGGCTCGACTAGCAATATCCACCACCTGCGGTAGTCGTTTGAAATCCTCCGGAACCATCAAAATTCGTCTGGATCCGAAGTTTGAGTCATCCGGAGTCGATCAGGGTCGGAATCAACCGTAGTCGACGGGAGTTGGAGTCGATCGGCGTCGGTCAGTGTCGGATAAAAATAAAAATGTTAAACAAAAATAAGAGGAAAACGAACTAAATGAAGAAAACTTTAACTCCGGGTAGCTCCGAATCCGTACGTATCCGACTCCGAACGACTCCGACTTTGGGCGGAACTGGTTGTTCCAATTTTGTTGGAATCACAATCGGATTATAACAATAATCGAGGAGTTGGATCGGAGTCGTGGCTAAGCTCCAGAGAGCACATCACTAATTTCAACTAATTTGTTTAGTCATAAAGTACATTCAATTTTAATGTATTCAAATTTCCAATAAGGTTGAATTGAGCAAAGATATTTACAAAGTATAATTCTTCAAATTGAATCTTAACCCTGAGAACTAAGAATTAAACGGCAAACACATTCAATTGGACGATACGAACGAATACTTCAAACTGAAAGAAAAAAAAACATTGAAATATTTATTTTCAAGCAACAAAATATTACTCAATGCCCAATTACTATGTTACTCAATGTAGATAAATCACACAGCAAGCCTCCCTCGCTCTCCCTCTTACATGACAACTTCAAATGTCAGTTGCACTAAATGCATAGGATGATTAACGGTCCCGTACACACACATACACCGACCTGACCTGCTTCATGCTATGCAGGATGGCCTTTCGAAGGTGGCGAGCGATGAGTGCAACCCGAAGCTTCTAACATTGAAAAACCCTTTCATCATGTAGTTGTGCACTTTTGAGCCAAAGGACCCTGTTTGAGCGTGCTGAAAACGAGGTACAAGCAATTAGCCCGATGCCGGGTTGGGCGTATTTATTTAAATCGATTTAATTGAGTCTTCATGATGATGATGATGATGACTATTCAATCGTTTAAAGCTTAATAAATCAATTTTATCCCTGCTGATTGGCACTTTATGGTTCGTTGTAATGGGATGAAGGATGATGGTCGATCACAGAGCCAATTTGGTACAGTAAAATAGTTAATTAGTTCGAAATTGCTTTCAGGCAAGAAGAATTTACACGAATTTTGTCATACATAAGCATATCCAATTATGGGAATGTCTCTTTCGCTTCGTAGAATTACTTTGTGCTCGTAGCTTCTTTTTCGTAATTCCCCTCCACCGGCTTAGCAAACTATCATTTTCCTACACACCTCTTGTGTTGGTGCAAAACGAGACACACTTGTTTTTGATCCTTTTTGGACCGAGCAGAGTTTTCCCGTTTCCCCTATGTTTTGCAGTTTTCGGTAGTTTCGCCAAAAGTCACCATGAGCATAATAATTCATTGTGGTGTTTTTCCGCACAGGAAAAAACCCCATCCCCAAGACAGCACCACAGCTTTCCCGAGCTCTGGTGTGGGGGAAAGCTAGGGAGAAAGAAAAAAGTAATTTCACTTAAGCAGATTTGTGCAAAAATCCCGCATTCATGCCGGAAGTACCTACTTACGGAGGAAAATTTAAATTGGACACACACTCTCATTCTTCCGAGTGTCGAGTGCTAAAAGTGTCTTGCCCGTGACTCCCATGGGAGTCTGAGAGGGCAGGGTGTGTCATGTCGGAAGGCAAAAAGTTGCATTTTTCGATTGCAATCTATTGGGTTGTTCCGAAAAAAGTGTACTAATTTAAATTACAAATAATCATAAAACTGGCTTGAAATTGACCATTTGGACTTAAACTTTAATGTTAGTTCATTAAAAGTTATTGTCAAGCTTAGGTGTATATTACGAAGCACAAGTAGCATCAACCTGTTATCTAAACACTTGAAGTGCTCCACACAAAAACGTTTGAATTTTCCCTTCAACCCAAGCGAGTAGGAACGTAACTTATAGAGAGGAAAAAAGTCGGACGATAGTTGCTATTTATTCTGTTTCCAAATTCAATTTAAAAGTTGCACTTTTATTGCACACTGCTGGGCGAGGCTCTAAAAAGGCTTTCGTCTTGGCATCGGCACCGGGGGAAAAAGGACTCGGGTGAAAATGTATGCCGTGCCTTTTGCACTTCGTGTGTTTTTCCGCACTCTTTCTCTCGCTATCTTTCTTTCTTTTCCCTGTAAGCCTGAATAGCAGGCACAGTTGCCACTTTACCACATTGCCGAGCCGATGTCAGCATTTTATCCTGCAGGATGGATGGAGCCTTCTGACTCCCCCAAACAACACTTGCATTTTTGCAGGAGAGAAAGAGAAAGAGGAAGGTAGTGAAAAGGTCAAGATAGAAAAACTAAATTGAAAAATAATGGCTACGGGAGTTACAGGCGGAAAGGATGGGTAAACTTTGCGGCTACACTCGAACACCGCGCTGCGGTTTGGCTACGAAAATTCCCAATGCTGGCGTTTCCGACCACCGCCCGGTAGTACACAAGACATGGTTGACCGCTACTGGGTTGTGTGTGTATGTGTTTTTGTGTTTGTTTGTTTTTTTTATTTTTAAATCTAGCTTGCTTCCTCCGTTGAACCGGCTGTGTCCTGATTCTGGAATAAATTTATGTGCACGTGTGGAGAGTTAAGGGAAATAAATTGAATTTTCTCTGATTTTGCTGCTTCGTTAACGCATTTTTAGTGTTATTTGTTTTCTTTTAAAGTTAGTTTTTAATACTTTTTTGACGTTTTTTTGCTGCTGCAAACTATTTAATCGCTTGGTTTCTTTTTTTGACTCAAAAATACAAATTATCTATAAAGTAAAAAAATATACTAGAGATACTTCCTTATGTAACATTTTCCTCTTTTTTTAAATACTTGTCACTATCTCTAAAATATTGGAGTTTTCTGGTTTTTTTCTGCTTAAATTAAGGTGTATTTGTAGAAACAAACTATTTACAATTGATTATTTTCACATATTCACCACTTTTCTATTTCAAGCCAACAAGCTGAAATTCCAGCCCGTCAGTGGAACAATAATCATCATTCGGGTTGTATCCATTTGACAATTACATTCCACCATATTGGCGACAATTCAGCATGTTTGTACTAATAAAGATGTATTTTAAAAATGGTTTTTGTTGCTTAAAATTGGTTATAGTAGTTTTGATAAGTTTGAAAATACCAATCCAAGCACTGCTTTACCTCTTTTAGCCAAATATTTAAACTTCACCAAAAACAAAATCAATCCTTCATTAGCTAATTGAGCCTGCCACTGATCGACGTTTGCTTACATGTTTTCAACGCTGAAATAATCAATCCTGAAAATCCGAGGCCGAGGTTTTGCGTGCGGTTTTGTATGCAGTGTTGACATGAGTTCAGCCAACCAACTGTCAAACTCCATATAAAAAGCTAGTTAGTATCGTAAAGTATCCCATTGTTGCACAAACTATTTTGGACAAACCTGCAATATTACTAAAATTGCTTGAAGAATGCTTCTTCAAAAAAATTAAAAAAATAAAGAAATATAGCTGGAATTTAAAATAAAAACTATTGACAAGAATTAAAACGGCAATGCATTTATCCTCCATTGTAAATTACGATTTCGGAGAAGCAACCAGCTCTTTGTCCTCTTTTAAGGCTATGTTTTATATTTCCAATACTTGGAAAATAAAATGTGGGAACCACTTTTCAGAATAAAATATTGTTTAAATATTTCTTTGAACTTTTCACGGAAGCTGTAAAAGCGGTGTAATTTTCGCTTAACACAGTCATATTTATATACGCCTGAATTGTGGAAAAGCTCAGTGGGTTGTAATTACACAAATGGTATTTCAATACATGTTAAAAGCGGCTGGAAATTCGCTTTGATGTTCTGCACATGTCAGTCCAAATAGGGAACCTTCCTATCGGTTTTCCTAGCAGCACATTATACCCGCTGCGATTTGATCTCTATTATCCGCACGCTGCTGAACCTGCGTTTGTAACGCAATCTGATAATGAGCCTCAATTACATTTACATGACAGGTGAGTTTTGCTGCAATTACTAGCTTCTCTTATCGAGACACGCGCGTGTAAGCTGATTCTCGGCTAGGTGTATGAACTTTGTTATGTGAAATATTATTCACAGTCAAACGATAATTACGTACCTTACAGACATGTTCTAAAAATTTGCTAGTAAATAGTACAAAGCACAGCATCTTTTGAGCTATAATACTTAATTAAAAGGCTATTTAAGACTCTAAAATGTTAAACTCGCTCGCAAGGGAAGATAATTGGTTGATTAATAGCCACAAACATGACGAAATTCATACGAATCCTTTGGAGGACTTGTTTGTATTTCATATCAACTCTCCTTGCCCAATTTTCGATTGAATAGGTCAAAAATCAAATTACACCCCACAATTTCATGACCGAAAAGTTCCCTTCCTAATTGTCACACAAACGTAACGCATCCTTTAATCCCAATGGAAAAGACAAACTCTGCTCTGCGCTTGTTTGCTGGAAAATTATCTTTCCAAAGGTTTCCTGCCATCATCCGGCACTGCTCAATGTGCCAACAGCAAACGATCACATTTCTCTCAGGCCCTGGGTATAAGTCCCCCACACCTTTCCCTCCAGGCCGGAAAACCAACGTACACGCACTAGAATTATGCCAATGGGATGAACATTTCTTGGCACAGCTCCACCGGCCGGCCACGTTCTCAATCAACAAATTCTGCCCGAACAGGAAGGAGAGTTGAGTGAGAGAGCGTCCACCACACAAGAGCTAAAGTTTCCGTAAGCCATCTTCATACCTCTGCGAGTGTAACGTCTTGGCTTTCTTGGCTTCTCGGACACCCAAGACAAAAAGACAGACCGGAACACACACACACATATACGAGGGATAGAGCAATATACCGCACATAAAACATCCTCATACATGTGAATCCTGAAACGGGGTAATTAAAGTTTTCCCCAAGCGGAAGGGGGGGTTTTGTGGCTTCCCTGACCGCCCAAACGAAGCGGGTCTCCACCCAGTGCCAAGGACGATTTGGACCGTTCGGACGGAAAAGACACGATCCACACTTGTCTGAAGAATGATGGCACACAGCCCATTCGGTCCTCTTGGGAGCATATCCGGCAGCGGCTATGGATTAATTTATCGCTTATTTGTTTCCTTGGCACGCTTCTTCCTCGACCACTCAACTCGGCTGGACGCGGTGAGCGAGGAGAGGTGTACGCCACGGTGTGGAAAAGATATCCGGTTAGTGGTTTGAAGCTGTGCGGTTTTTCCCTTGACCTTCCCAGGCGGGAAGATGGGAAGGTTGTAAGTTCCTGCAAACATGGGACTGGAGCCATTTGGCTGGGATTTGTCGTGTTGTCGCCGATACGCAGGTCGCAAAAGTTGTTGGAAAATTGCATGTTTAATTGAAGAGCTGTGATCAGCTTCGGGGCAATAAAATTATGCAACCTGCCCCGGTGGTATGGGAGAATTACCACTTCTTGTGGTTTTACTGGGCGCATCCGGATGGGGGAGAGAGAGACCGAAGTAGTGGAATAATTTAATCAATGCTAGACAATTGGTTTGAAGGGAACGAGCAATGTCCTTCACTGTTTAGTGTTCAAGTTGTGCTGTGTTATCATTTATTCATGAAGCACATTTTAATAACTACATGCTGTTTCTGAACAATAATTGCACAAAGAAAGCAATTGAGCAGAATGATTTTAGAATAACTTCGATGTGCTCGGTAATGTATTTTTTTTTTTCAAAATCATTTCTTAGATGATCTAACATAGTATCGATTGCGCTTTAAATGTAATAAAAAAACTATCTGTCTGTTTACTTACAAACCACACTTCGATATACCAGCAAGATCTTTATCAGACATTCTGAACAATTGATGTTTCTAGGTTTTTTGTCCAATTTTTCTCTTAAAAATGACCAATGATTTCCAAATGATTTCTGAAAGTTAACAAGAAAAGGATACATTAAGCTATACAATACTTGCAAGTTCTCTTGAAGCATTAATCTAATGTAACTGGGTCATCAGTTTAGTAAACAACTGGGCATTTCTTATGATGTGTTTATCGAATCGTTTCTTAGTTATTTTTCTTTTTTTGAGAGTTAAATCATAAGATTTTTGGATTTGTAAAACAGGAATATTTTCGTTTGTTTATTTATTTGAAAATTTCTCTTACTATTCATTTATATTATTTCTTTTTCTGTGATTATGGTCATGCTTCTTAGGTATTAATTATTTTATGTAATTTAAATAATTTGAATTTTTGTATTATTTCTTGATTTCTTAGTTCGTTTCTCGTATTTCGACATGTTTTTTAGTTATTTTGTGGTTTAAATAATATGAGTTTTTTTGTATAGTTTATGTATTTGTTTATTTATTTCTTCAAACATTTTACATTTTACTATATTTGATTTAGTGATTTCTTATTCAACTTTCATGAATATTTTTCTTTGGGTATTTGTTTTGAGTTTTTTTTTGGTATAGTTTCTTTATTCATTTGATAATTTCTTCAAAAATGTTACATCTTTATCTAAATCTTAATATCCAATACATCCTTCTATTTAACATATTTCCTCTACTCACTTACCATATCTAGAGCTTTCTTGGTTTTCTGTAAGAGCTATCGACTGTAGTTGTTAATCATGTTAGCCAATTAAACCTCATTTAATATTCAAAAGCAGCAAAAGAGCAGCTGTCTACAAAGATGGAAAACGAATCATAATGAAATCATAAACGTAAAATCCAGTTATAGAAGTTATTCCGTTGCTGCAAATCACTTTACTGCGAAGTTCCTTTCTCGCAGCAGCTGAGAATATTTAATTAGACATGTAATGAAGCGAATGTGTGCCCTCATCCTGGAAATAAGATTGCGTGCCTCTTCGTGTTCGATGAAATCCCGCACGCTTCCTGTGAGCGATCGGGGTAAAGATAAAAGAACGACGAATAAGTTTGCTTCAGATTGAATGAATCGAACGAAAGCCATGCAAACGGTTCACGGTTTGCAAACGGATGAGTGTCACGATAGAAAATTCATTTGCTAAAAATCGCTCTTACTTCGGATGGGAAAATATTACCCCACATTAAGTACCGTCAGCTTGGGCGTATGAATCTTTGCTAAACCATATTTATCTACAAGAAGTTAAAAAACGATTCTCAACCCACCGCTAAAATACATCACTTCGAAGCAGTTCGTTACTCTCATTATTGAAATTAATTTCACTCTATGGTAAATCGTTTCTACGGTTATTCTTGTTTTTTTTTTGTTTGCTTTCATCTCTATTCCACTTTATTCCACGCGAGGACAGTCACACGGGGGAGCTGGCGACTTCCTCTGCCGGTGCCGAGTGTAACGAGGAGCAACCACCATCACCACCGGGGGGAAGGTATTTAAGGTCATTTAGTTTAATTTATCGTGACAATGGAAGACAGTTTCCTACCGAGACAAGATTTATAGTGACATCAGTTAAAGCGCCACTTGCTGCTAGCTGGCTTTCGCGCTGCACACGCAGACATAAAAGCGCACCACACAAAACGAGTGAGCAGTATCAGCATGACCGGGAACAGACGACTCGTGTCCGTGTCCTGCAAATGCCGGCACCCGGGTATAACTAATCCCGGCACCCGGCAAGAAAGTAGAGTTCCAGCTTGCCTTGCCTGCCTGGCTGACTGGTTTATGCACCGAGCAGCGCAAATGCTTCGAAATGCAAGTGCACCCAAGTGTGCATCAAGACACCACCACCCTGGTGGAAAGGGAGAGAGAGAGAGACCTTTCGGAGCAGGACAGCACACAGCAAATAGACGGTTTGGGCGGCATCGGCTTTTATGCTGCGCGACATGTTGGCTGAAAATTGATTTCATCGATTCCATTCCTGTCCCGGAACGGCTTCAGCAGTCAATGCACTATTGTCGACCCGCCGAAAGCGCATTCCAGGTTTTGGGAACGGGCGGGTCCGCTCAAAGCGGGGCAGGGTCAAAGACTCCCTCTGGAGGAAGAGCGAAATCGATTGATTTATCGACAGTGCACTCAATAGTGCTGAAGATAAGTGAACTGAGCACTAAAGACTCATCCCACCGGGTGGGTGGGTTTCATTTGCACCCACCGACCTCCGCTCCCCGAGCCCTTCTCGAGGAAAGCAGTATCTTCCCTTTGCAAGCTCTAAAAGGCAGCACTCATCGTCGTCGTCGTTGCGCTGGCTTTGTCATAATTGTGTGTTTCCAAATCAATCGATAGCGCACGGTCCGGTAATTTGGTGAGTGATTTGTTTTCCGATTGCCGACTAAACTGATTAAAATGTCCATCCCACCATTCCCCGGTGTGCACCGGCGTTCCAGGTGGTCGCGGGGCATTTTGCAATCGTTTATGCAAATTGACACGAGCATACGATTTGATTAACTACACCGTTAGCACTGTTGCTTCGGCTTCGCTGAAAAGGGCACACGGGAAGGATTAGAACAAGCGTTGTCTGATGAGATGAATTAGAAATTAGGGCTTTTTATATGGTCCGCTTCATATGCTTCATGAAAGTATAATTATGAAACGTGAATGTTTTAAGAAATTAGCAAATTGATGTTTTATAATAACTCGTAAACGGTAGCGAAAATGCTTGCCAAAACACGTTATATTGACGAATGCACAATGAAAATGCTGCTCTGGACACCTGCCGGCAAACGCCTGAAAGTAGGCAGTGTATTGTGTTCCAGTGGTAATATCGATTGCCTTTTAATCCGAATATTATCAAAATCAAACGACTTTTACTTCGTGTTATGAGTAGTGGTGGGAGCTCGCAATCGGACCTACCCGATTCTAATTCCGTGTTCGGAATCAATTCCGGAGCCGATTCCGATGCTAGAATCGATTCCGGTTCTGGCGCCGATTTCGGAGTCGACTCCGGGATCGGATCCGGAATCGATTCCAGGATCGGCATCGGCTCCAGAATCAGAAACGCCTCCGGAATTGGAATCCACCTGGGAATCGCAAATTGCTCCGGTAACGGAATTAGGCTTGACTTCAGAAATGGAGTTAGCTCGGGAATGAGAATAAGTTTTTGAATTAAAATAAGAAGTGTGGGAAGCGAGATAAGTCTGGGAATCTCCATATGACTAGATCGGTAACAAGTAAATTTTGATTCTGTGCCGCTATCAACACGTAGCATCATTGGACCCAAATGCCTATTTCTATGAAGATACCGAAACCGACTTCGTTTCGAAGACAATTCTAATTTCCGAGTCACTTCCGATGTCGGAGCCGATTTTTATTCCGGAGTCCGAGTCCGATTCCGAGTCAATTCCGGAGCCAATTCCGATTCTAGAGCCAATTCCGATTCCGGAGCCAAATCCGATTCCAGATCCGATTCCTACGCCAATTCCGATTCCGGAATCAATTCCAGAGCCGATTTCGGAGTCGATTTCAGAAACTGATTCCGGACCTACTATCCGGAATCGATTCCAGAAAACTTCGGAGCTAACCGGAATCAACCCCGACGAAATCTTATTTTTTCCCATCACTAGTTATGAGTTCTTTGTGAGATATTTATATTGTAAAATAAATGAAAATTTCATTATTTTTAATTTAAATGCAGTTAACAACGAATATCAAAAGCTAATTCACACTGCTCTCTGTCATGTAATGCTTGCTTTATTCATCGGGCAGCACAATTGCATACTTTCAGGCGTTTAAGCACATTTCCGAACTGCTGACAGCGTTCAGCGCTGGATGAACTTTCGGGAACGATTACACGCAGACACTTGCTGCTGGTATCAATTTTCGGATTATTTTCCCAAAATCAAAAATACTTCTGCCAAACCGAACACCCTGAATTTGCCAAGGAGTTTGATCGAACAAAACCAAAGCAAGAAATGAACCGCTCCATTCTTTCAAAGAGCATCTGCCCCAACCGCCGTCCTAAATCGACAGCAAAACGGGCTCGAAAAGCATTACCATTAAGCCCGGAAACGACCTCAAAATCCTCTCAATCAATCAATTGAATTTTCTACATCCGTTGAATTGGAAGCTGCTCTCTGCCTTGGTGTTGCTGCTGCTGCTACTGCTACTCCTGCTTAGCATTCCACTCGAGCGTCAGCGCTACGGCTCGGGGTTTGATTCACGTCTCGCCCAGCGCGCACCATCGCAAAATGCAAAAATAGTTGGTCCGTCCCAAGCTCGTAGATACCGGCAGTCCGGCGTCTCGTTGATCAAGACAATGGCAAGTGGCCCAGCCTCGGGGGCTCGGGGGCAGCAAAAGTGAGCGAGAAAAGGGTAGTAAAGGAAATCGTCGGTTCACTGGCTCGGCATGCGTTGATTTGAATTCCAACGGTTCGATTGGACGGGCGTCTTAATGCACACCCGGCGCTGATCGTGTTAGCTGGCGTTGGCTCGTCGCAGCCCAGCACTCTGGAAGCGAGCCCGGGCAAGAGACTCATTTTCGAATTTAATTTTCCGATCTGACATGCTTTCAATCAGCGGGCGCTGGTTGGTGCAAGCAACTCCGGTGCGGGCGGGCAAAGGAAAAAGCCTTTATTTTCCACTGAACACCGAGTTAGCGAGAGTGAATTTGATCACACGAAGGAGCCCTAGAAACAAGGAAAACGCAAGAGAAGTAGCAAGCAAAAAAAACATACACCCAACGTACAACGATTTAGCATTCGTCATTTGGAACCGCAAACGAACCATTATTCAGTGGAGGTGTCCTTTGGCACATCATACCGTACCCCCCTGCACGCCTTCCCGTCAGAGTGTGCGTTTGAAGGCGTGAATTCGATTTGCGGGTCGATAATTCACCAGAACTGACGAATCGAATTACGTCGGGGTGACAATTTTTCCTTTCCCGGAACAGAGCGGTGACAGCTGAAAGAAGTGAAGATTTATCTTCGGTGACTGACAGGTTTTTGGCTCGGTTGGCCTGGCGTCGAGTGGCCTGAAAGGGTTTGCGAAACAACGGGAGAAGGATTGAATTGAAAGCTCGGCACGGGAAAACTTTAAGCTCGGTGCAATTTCTCAAGTGGTTTACGGGAATCTCGGGCTTAAATTACAGTTTGATTTGTGTGCAATCGGATCTGGGATCTGTCGTGAAAATGTTTAATGTTTTGTAACTTTTTTTTGGGGTGCTTTGGAATGAAACCATAACTCAGTCTTCTTACAATGATTTATGTTTCAAATGGAAAAGGTTTGGCTAATGTTACTCGGTTGGAATTCATCGAAATCATTCGCTAATTTGATTCTAATTGAAATTACAGGATCACTTTAGAAGAGAAATTCCAACGGGTGAACCGCTTTTCAAAATGCTTCAAAATAGCTCCAAAATAGATACGTTTATCTGACGTTTCACTAAGTCGAATTTTTTTTTATAAAACAAGCATTTTTCGTCTATAAGAACTTAATTATATCTTGCATTGCACATACTTCTTGTACCGAAGACTTCATCAATAGAAGATACCGAAACATGTCTACAACTCGATCAGGAGCCCTTCGTATGAACTTGAGAGGCCCAATAGCATACCTAGCTGGTGCTTAAATGTATTTCAAAGGTCCAAGTGTGCTTACTAGGCTATACCTTGGATCTGTTTATTTTAGACAAGAAGACATGATCCGAATATGATGTTAATACTCGTTTCGCTCACGCTTAAAGCGACCCTGCAATTTCATAGATTACGAGGACCCAGTTTTTAAAGCTTTGTGTCATCTAAAACATTGAACATGGTTATGCACCTCTTACACATTATCTGTATTTGAGAATCCTTCTCCAATCCAGCCCAATCCAATCCGTTTTGAACTTAGAGCATATCTAGAAGAACTAAACAAAGCTACGTTTTAGATCGGCCAAGGATTTTGATTCGATCGGTTTGCTTGAGATCTTGAGGATGTATTGCTACAATTCTCATAAATTATTTATTGTATTACCTATTTCGAGTGCCAGTATTGCTTCTGTGTGTTTTACTATTAATGAAAGACATCCATATCTTCGATGATTGATCATATCAAGCTTTATGTTTGAAATGAAAAAGGTTTGGCTGATGTTACTCGGTTTGAATTCATCGAAATTGGATGCTGTTTTGAAGATCTGGATACTTGTATGTCTTCAATTTCTAGATTCATTATAAGATGATTTGATTAATATCCTATTAGCTGATAAGATGAGCCTGAATAATACTTTGTTGGAACACATTTTTATAGTGAAAAATATTCGAAATATTGAACATAATACATTACTTGATATACAGCAGATACTTCTTCAATTAGGTTTAACGTCCTACGCGGGCATGCCGGCCTATACAGGCTTTCGAGGCTAATTTCATTACCATGCAGCCGGATAGTCAATCCTTGGTACGGGGGGACGGGTCCATTCTAGGATTGAACCCATGACGGGCATGTTATTGAGTCGTTCGAGTTGACGACTGTACCATGGGACCGCCGACAGTAGATACTATACGCTTCAAAATGGTAGTACCTGAAGTAAATCCTGCTGTTTTTAATGATGGATTAGATAAGGATAAAATCTAAAACCGGATGTGAATAACTTCTGGTAATGTCCACACAATATGGTATTCTTATGTTATGGAACACATCTCTCTCTCACTTAATCTGTTCAATGAAACAATTGGATGTTGTGAGATTCATTGCTAGCATTACATGTTAGGTTATGGTTCGTACGTTCGAGTAAAAGATAAAAAAAAATGTTTTCTTACCATCGATCGAATAGTTTTGTTCAAACGACCACAACAAAACACACCATTATGACAGAGCTGCGATTCACAGCTGCGTTAGTTTGCCCCCGCCTGTGCCCTGGCTAATAAAATGTCTTACATCAACCAGCACCAGCACCATTTCACCTCTTGTCATCGCGGCTAGAACAAACAATGGTGCCCTTGGTACCGAATCAACCAAAATGTCAACCAACTCAATACGGAGAGACGTGCCTGTGTGCAATATTCGAGTGAAAGATGTGCCCGTGTCAGCAGAACGCAATTTCATTTCTCCCTTCACACACACACAAAAGGACACACATTCCTTCCCGAGGAGGCCTGTCCTTTCTCCGTAGTACCTGTCAAACAAGGCGGATGGATGGAGGAGGTGAAAAGCAAAAGAAAATGTCATCCCATATTAACGTTACTGGCACGTCCGAACTATAACAATAATCTAATAGCTAATGGGGACATTTGCTTGTACAGTACCGGCTTCTAGTCATATGCCACTAGCTCCTCGCCCCCCCTCACCAGACGAGGGCTGCTTCCTGGTTGTGGTACGTGCCACCGACGTCGGTACGTTTTGTGCACCTTTTGATCTCCCACTTCCTTGGGCAATTGCAATGAGCAAAGCGAAGAATTCGTCTTCCCTTGTGTGCGTATGTGCTTGGTTCAAACAGTGAACTTCCTCGTGTCCTGGAAGGGACGGTTTACTTCTCCAATATTTTCTCTGCACAAGAAGTGACTTGGTCATCTGATTGAAACTCGACTCCAAGGAAGTCTTGCATTTTTTCACCCTGTTTGCTTGTTGCCTAGTTTTCCTTTGCTGCTGCCCTTAGCTACGTTATGTTCGTGTTTCATTCCGCATGTCACATGTCTTCGGCAATCGTCGTTCGGTTACAGTTTAGTTTCCTTTATATCAGTAAACATTCATCTTGCGCACGTCTGGTCGAGGCCCGGGGGATAGAGTGGGGTCGTGGTAATTTTCTCCCCCGCTAGACGACGCTGTGGAAGGTGGAAGTGTTATCACGTGGAAAAGTTCAAAGCTACGACAATCCTGCCCGGGGCGACAATCTCTCGATTCGGTGCAGAAAACTTTTCCCCGCGCTCTTGGGAAAGCAATGGGAAAACGTGTTCACTTTAGCGTTCGCTTTTTTGGGGCAAGAACCCTGTACTGTACTGCGGCACAAAGGCAAACTGTCGGTGTACGGGCGCGGCACATTGTCAAGCGGGGTAAAAACGTTACAATTTATTATGTACTTGGAATTCATGGTTAGCGCACCAAGGCGTACGCGTGCTTCATCCCACGAGAAAAGGGCACAAGAGCGCCAAAACGGAACCAATGCGACATATGTTTAATGGAGCTCGTTTAACCATGCCCGGCGACCGTCTTTTCGTTGCGAGAAGGGGATCCGTGTAAGGGGAGTGCAGTGTAACGATAGTTTTGCTCGCTCTGCAGACACGTGAGGAATTTGCACGTTTTCTACCATCTTCCAAGAGTTGTAGAAGTAGTAGTAGTAGTAGTAGAAGAAGCAGTGCCCAAGCCAGTAGCACTTTTCACCATGAGCAAAGGGCTTTCCATTCCGAAGACGATGTGATTAAATAAATATTTACTGGGAGAAGGCAGCATTGGAGAAGAGTATTCTTGAGGAGAGGGGGAGATGACGCTTACAAAACGAAGGAAACCAACACTGGCATACCAACCGGCAGCAGCTTAGTCAAGGATAATAGTTTTAGTAAGATGTTTCGCACCGGAACGACCGAAACCGTGTCTTCTCCTTTGGTCGCTTTGGCCAGCTGCCGCCCCGCACGATGGGGAACCATGCTGTGTGCTGAAGTGTCCCCGAGAGTGCCACCGCCCCACTGTGTGCAGTCGGTGCGTTAAAAGTTTACAAAGGCTCCGAAGACTCTGTTTCCGCCGTTGAGTTTAGACCGTTTGCTAAACTTCGGGCGCAAGGAGCGCAGGGAAAGCGCCAAGCAACATTAGCAAACAAAACTCGACGCTGTCGTGTTGGTCGTCGTCTTTGGCTGGTTGTAAAGCGGGCTGCGGAACAGATTGCTTTGTCCAATTAGAAAATGACCAAAGCGTATGCTGTGTGGAGGCAAGTCGACACGGGATTGCTGGGGGTTCGCTGTTAGTTAGTTAGATCCACTTATCGCCCAACGGATGCGGAGAATAAACGGCAAAGAATTTAATTAGTGCATACAATCTGCTCCGGTGTTACGTATTATGGTGTGTGCGGGAAGTTTTGGGGCGTAAGGGTAATTAAAAGGTACACCACACAGGTATCGTCGAACGAGCTGCTGTGCTGTGCAAAGATGCGTTTTACGATATATTACAGACGCACTTGACGGTGCTTTAGTGTAATACACATTGCTCTTATGGATAGATATATTGTTTCGATGTTAGGAGACTAGTTGAAATTCTTAGGAACGTTGGTCGTTCGTTCCCCTGGTAAATACGATCCATAGCTGCTGTTCAGCGTCCACGGGAGCATACGATACATCCTTTCATACTTAACGCCAAGCGCGTTGAGATCTTCTGCTTTCCTTGGTAACCTTCCTTCATGGTGTTCCTTGGTAACTATTCTCACATTTCCTTCCCAAGACACACAGGATTATGAGGTAGCGGACATTACTTTCTTGCAGTAGTGCACATTGCGGCATGAAACCATACGCATATTGTGTTTTGTTGGAGCATTGTAAGTCATAAAAGTATTGAGAAGCACGTTGCAGCTCCAATGCTCTGATAGACATGACCCGAAGATCACTCCTTGCCGTGTAACTTGAGTTTAGATCATGCGTTAGGTAACATAACATCTGCATTGAATTGCTGTAAATTAGATTAATTCGATGTTATTTGCAGATGTTTTCTTGTTGAATAGAATAAAGAAGTTGTCGGAAGCCTTGTGTGATATTTTATGTTTCTAGTGTACTAATAGATTGAAAAATCGAGTATTTTACCTCAGTAACTCAACTAGCCTCAGTAAGTCAATGCCATTATTGCCGTATTGGCAGCCTTTTGCCTAGAAGATCTTGCTTTAAAACAAAATCCTCAAATCATAACTTTGATCAGGTGCTGTTATCGAAATTTCAGAAAATGTTTAGCATTGTAAACATAAAAACAAACTCTGAAAATACACAATTGTTGTGTAGACAATTGAGAATATGATTAAATGCATCATTTTTTTTTAATTTGGCTACGAACTATCATTTAAATATACCTATGAATGTATAGGGTAAATGTACCTATAGTGGTGGTAGTACCAATAGTGGTGCTATTG